>MIQA02006783.1:0-10594 GCA_001887855.2 Sclerospora graminicola | reverse complement strand
GACCGTTGATTGGTGACGATGGGAACACCCATCAAGATGGGACAGTTGATGGGTGGGACAGGCTGATCGCGTATACGACGAAAAGGTGGTTGACAACGGGCTTTCGTAAGGTGAAGGGATAAGCCAAGTACCGTTACTACGCCCGGTCCCGAATATTAATGGATTGGCGAAGGTCACGATCCGATCAGGATATTGCGTATTAAGTGGGGTTACGTGGACGTATATGACGAGATCAACTGAGACAAAATGGAGATACGGCATTAATGGCGAAGTAACATATCAGGAACAGCAGAATTCAGTTATCGGAATGAGTCATGAACGGTACAGATGTTGAAGTTGGGTGTGATATGGAAATCCCGGCCCGATCGGCCGAGTCACTTAACTCTACCCTAGAATACGAAGATCAGGTACAGAACAGAACGGGGTATGTGGAGTGGTGATCCGTGCAAGCATTACCAAGTTGAGGCCAGCGGTGAGAGTTGATGGATCCATCCAGAATTGATGCAAGAAGGTCCGATCAGGTCCAACTTCACGAGAAATGCTGAGTCGGTACGATCTTGGCACCCCGACAGGTGATGAAGGTCAAGAACATGGTCGAGTGAACAGGCAAAGTCAATGTGATGGTAACCCTGAGGTGTTTCGAGGTGATCTGGGGCTGATCGCCCTGATCACTGCCCCAATCACTCTGCCGATCGCTGTGCTGATCATGATCTGAACCGATCGGCCCCAAACCGGCTTCCAGGTGTGAAGAGAGATGGAGTTTACAGTTAAGCCGGGTTGGAAATAAGGCGAACAGTTTCCGAGAGGCAGATCTCGAGCGGGTTTCAGGCTGTTTATCGAGAGATCAGGATGGTTGAAGATCGCCATTGAGTTTGACCATAATCGGGTCAGAAGTGGTACGGATCAGTTTGAAGGTGCAACAAAGATGGGTAAGGTGGTACTACGCAACCGTGCGACGAAGCGAACAGGATCGAAGTATGAGGCAGGCACATGAGTTGGTGTACGGTACACTAGCTATAGGACATTGCAAATGTAATAACAAGTTTTGATTTACCCCCTAGGCAAAGAGTCGCTCCGCCACTTGTCGCGGTCATTGGGACCACAGGGTTAGCTAGGCCCCTGTAGCTTAACTTAATTCTCGGTTAAGACGCGCTTAGACGCATTTTGGCTTACCGGAAGGCCCCCGACGGGTTTTGTTTAGGTTATCAAACCTCACCCCCCCATGCGCACGTGTTTAGAACACGTTTATTATTGGAAAGGTTTTGTGGAGATAACGTTTGTGGATTACTGTGGAAGATCGTGGTTTGATCGCGTTTTTCTTGGTTTCTCGTTGTCTCTCGTTCTTATTGGCTGGCCTGATCGGACGAAGTTTCCCGATCAGTGCCTAGATACTGAAGTTAAGTATCGACCCTGACTCGTTTTCCGGTGAAGATTTTCACCCGAGGACACCCCCGTCTCAAGAAGGTAATCCCCTCCGACCTGATCAAGATCATCGTTTTCGTCACTGAGTCCACCTGAGTGACCCCGATCAAGGGGTACACAAGGTGAGATGAAGTTAAGTATGGATTCTATCGCACATGATGACCGGTCGGATGACCGGGAGGATCGGATCAGTCACCATAATGGTGATTCATCCGATTCTGATGGCGATCAGGATGAACGGAGTACCCCCTCCGATAGTTGGTCGTCCACGCCAGTGGGTATCCGGATTCCACCCAAGACATCCGTCCTGGATTTGGAAATCGGCTCCACCACAATAGTCGGCTCAGATTATCATGTTCTATTTCATTCACTATACCAAACTTTCCATAATCCTGCTCCATTACACATATCCTACCCGGTCCGACCTTAAAACCAACCCGGTCCGGCATCTGGATATTCGCGCTTGGTCGTGATACTTGGTCGATCCATTGTTTCTGGGACGAGGTGCGACAACGGCAACACCAGGATTGTTTCCACATTTTACGATAGCCTGTTATCACTTACGCCATCCTAAGTTGTAACCAGCATGTCCTACCCATTAACCTCTATATTTTGATGTAATACTGGACAAAAAACTATAGTTTGACCCTAATCTCACTATTTAAACAGCAATCCGACAATAACGTTGGGATGGAGAAACAGGATTGACTTTACCCCTTAAGCGAAGAGTCGCTCCGCCACGTGTCGCGGTCATTGAGAGCACAGGGTTAACTAGGCCCCTGTAGTTCAAATAATTCCTGGTTAAGACGCGCATTGACGTGTTTTGGCTTTCCGGAAGACCCCCGACTGGATTGTTTAAGGTTTCAACCCTCACCCCTCACGCCACGTGCTTAGAGCACGTTCAATTGATTGAAAAGGTTTTGTAGAGATAACGTTTTTGGTTTTACTGTGGAAAATCGTGGTTATATTTATGGGTGTTCGTGGTTTCTTGGTTATTTCCCGTTTCTTGGTTGGTCCGGTCGGTTAAAGTATCCCGGTCTGGCCTTTGCGATACTTGTACATAGTATCACCCCTGATTTGTCCTCCGGTGAAGGTTCCACCCGAGAACACCCCCCGTCTCGAAAAGGTCACATCCTCCGACCTGATTCGCAACGTTTTTCCTCATCTAGAGTCCACCTGAGTGAGTATAACCACTAACACCAATTAGTACACAAGGTGAGATGAAGCTTAACATGAATTCTATTATACATGACGACCGGTCAGAAGACCGGAAGAATCGGATCAGTTATCAAAGTGATGATTCATCTGACCCTGACGCTGATCAGGATCAACGCAGTACCCCCTCCCATAGTTGGTCACCCGGGCTAGTGGGAATCCGACTTTCCCCCAAAACTTCGGTTATGGATTTGCAAATCGGCTCACCCACAATTTTGCATTTGAATTCCGACGAGCCGACGTTTAGTGTCTAGCCTCCACCACATATTATCTATAGTTTACGATACACAAGCCAATACCTGAAAACAGCGAATCGCTGAATCTTAGCAGCGCCACCGAAAGATTTTATCTGTAACTGAAAAACACAGGACCTTTCAATCTGAAGCTTCAATCTGGCAAAAGTAGTTTCAAAAACAGAATTTAACAGGTCGAGTCGCATTCTTGTCACGTCTTCCAAAACCAATAGAAATGTGCATCAGCAGTTGATCCGGAAGGTTATTGTATAAGAAGATACAATCTGGAGATTTACACTCAACAAAACCATCGAGTCCAATTGCTTAGTAGTATCCCATTGGGGTGGCATGAAAAGCCAACTTACAGTAAATGGAATTGACGAGCCAAGAAAGACGCAAAACGTTATGTTGCTGGGCACACCATAGAATAAATGTAACGTTACTGCAAATTATACTTATGGGCTACATTCCCGCAGATAGGAACGTCTCCTGTGTGAAAGTCTACTGCACCGGTTCGCTTTCAAGAAACATTGTCTTCAGTTGAGAAACGTTGCCCATTTGCTGACCTACCAATTTATTCCTGCACGCTTGTTCCAGTGAGCCGTAGCGATAATGAAGTACACAAAGCGCATCCATTACCATTGCTTCGCTCAGTAAAGCTTCCTTCATGAATGGTACTGGTTTGACATCTCTTAAGCACAATAATAATTTTTAACGCCAGATTTTTGTATACGACTCTCTAAATTCGCATTTTCCTCACGAAATAGAGAGCTGCAAGATCTCGCAGCAGCAAATTGCTTCCTCAAGACAAAGATCGTAAAGGAGCAAACTTCTCTCACCACATTGAATGAGTTCCGCTCGATCTACTTAAGAGCAGGTGTAGCCGTGGCCAAAGCTGATCGCGTATTATAAATATTCTGTTCGTTCGACCACAAGTGCACGAGTATGTGATAGAAACCGAGACATTGGTGTACCATCATGCGGTGACAGCTCGAGCCTTTACAATTCGATCATGTTTGTCTGCCGTTGCTTCAATTGGGCCACTTGGAGCTTCATCAAAGTAGCATGGAACAGCCGGCATTACTCCATCTTCTGATATTTTCATCGTGTGATGAAGATAAATCTGCACGGAATCATTCACCAGCTTCCGTATCGACAACTTCTCTCCCGCTCCAAGAAGTGCACTCCAAGTATCGTCCCGCGTACAGAAAATGTCAATCAAGGCAAGTGAAGATGCATTTTAAATAGTCAGATGTAGGTATCACGTCACTTGTAACCATGAAGAGATATTTTCAATACTTGTCAGAGCTCGCATGCTGCGCCTGGTCGCGGCTTGCAACATTTGACGTAGTCCGGACAGGACACGAGAAGAGACCCAACACTCGAATGCGGCCGGGATACTATCCCAATAAATGTGTGTCTCTTCGTTTTCATCAAAATTTCCATCGCGAACAGTGCAAAATAAGATCGGCATAGACCCCAGAGTCTGACAAACCGCCCGTCGACTCTCTTGGACGGTTTGTCCTCTATTTATCTTCTGTTTTGCTCCAGCCATTGTTGTCAGCACTTTGGCTTTTGTGTCAACGTAGCCGACATAACCGAGAATCTGTAGACTCAGCCGACTCAGTTGAGCCAGCCGACCACCATCTGACCAATCTGATGCCCCAATTTTTCAACTAGAACAGAAGTGAAATTTGCCCTTACAGTATTATACATTATTAGTGGTTCTCACGGTTCGAAGGTAGGTATTTTGTAGGCAAAACTGACCAATCAGAGCATACCTTCGGTTTGCCTAGAAAGCCCTTTTTTTCACACGTTTGCCTTCAGCGATTCTCGCTGATGGCAAAATCGAGCAGTTGTAGGTATTTTCGATTGGCTGATTTTTGCTTGGAAGCACCCAATCGAACTTAGTCAAAAGATAGAAGATAAATAATAATAATAAGGTTGTCCATTTAGTCCTTAGCTAATGACTACTTCGAACCTATTAAGACTAGAGACTTATTTAACATGTTAGTCGGGTCCTTGCTCGGCAAACCTTGCTTTTCTTGGTCTTGTCGTCTGAAGTCGTGATCCGGTGCTGGGTCTGGGTTGTAAATACACTTTAAACTGCTTAACAGTCGAATCCCGTCTTCGTTCACGACACTGCCTTGAAAAACAACTCGGTCCCGGGGTAGCCCTCGCCACGCCGAAACAAGTCTCCAAAATCCTTTCCAGAGTCGTTTACTCTGGTTGCCGTCGAAAGTGTCCATACGCAATCCTGGGTGTGGTCGCCCCGTAGGCGTATACTCACTCCCTTGCGTCCATATCATAGGTGCTGGCTCACTATGAAACCAGCCTCGTATATCTTGAGCAAAGTTCGCCGCCGCAGATATCACTGCGAACGGTGAGCTCGCATTTCCTCTCTTGTTCGCCACACATCCTATCACTGGTGGCGGTTCGTTAGGTCCAGTTCCCCGTAACCCTTGTTTGGTCTTCTGAATGCTCTTCGCATCCTTTGACTTGATTTCCTTTGGACTTAGGTGAAAGTGTCGTACTTCCACCTGTTCTTGTCCATTATCACGCGGTGTTCCTCCATTGTTAGCAATTTCAAATTGCAGATTTCCTTCTTCCACATTGTGAAATTGCATCCTTGATCCTGGGTGTGATGGCCCCGCAGGCCCTGTTTCACACTCCTGACATTCCTCCGGTAATAGCAACCGGTAAGCGCACAGTTGGGCTTAGGTGTGGTGGCCCCGCAGGCTCGTCCACACCTCTAAGCGTCCTTCCTTGTGAGTGCATCGTTAAAACTGGGTGTGATGGCCCCGAAGGAACTTCTTCACACCCCGTTGGTACTCCGATGTTCGCGGCGCTTGAGTACGCCGTTGGTCCTGAGCGAGTTCACCGCCGCACTTATCGCTGCTGATGGTGAACTTGCTTGCCCGCGTTTGCGGGGCGTGCTGCTGTCCAAAGGGGGAGGGCCTGGGCCCGTGCCCAGGCCATTCATTCGTTGAAATCCTGTGGTCCTTATTCCTGTCCAGAACCTCCCCATCCTTGTTGGGTGAGGTCTAGACTGCGAATTTGAAACTGAAAGATAGAAGATAAATGTACCGAGTCATAATCCGCACAAAATACGAGCTTCTTTTACATCATTGGCTTAAATCGAGTCTGTGCGCACTTTGCTGAATGCAAAAGGTTCTCACGGTTGGAAAGTCGTAGATACGCGCTGATAGGCTAGTTTTGCCTACCTACAAAGTATTACCTACCTTCGAACCGTGAGAACCACTATTATAAAATAATTAACTTTGAAAAAAAATTAATTGTAATCAACTGTTCCATAATTAACCTGTAAGTCGCTCGCCATTTTTAGGTCGCTCCACGCCACCACTTGAATTTATAACCTGCTTGGAAGTGTAACACACCCCCTTGTTAGCGCAGTAAACACACTTAGTCGTATTTTACTGTAACTTCCCGTGTAAAAATGTTTAAAACAACAAAAATATTTTTTAAAGCCATTTAAGTCACCTTTTGACGAAGTTTTTGGATTTGTGTCACTTTTTGGAATATTCCCTTATTTTTAATAAGTACGAATTTAAAATCCATGCCGGTACCGGTAATCCAAAAGATGCATGGATAAGAAGGTTCTGAGCTCGCTCGGGTTTTGTAATGTTTGTCTCATTCTGCAATTTGCGACCTCTAAAATACGTCTTTAGGTCGTAATGCCGTTGGACACGTTAGTGAACGGCTGCGCGTCGCTCTTTTGTTTGAAGGAGTGCCATAGCACGCGACAGATAACAGCCAAAATCTATGCGCCTCTTGTGCGGAGGACAACGCCGTCCAAGAAACCAGTTCAGCAGTCGATCAACGATCGATTGCGCATGCTTATCGGTGACATTATTAGCGAAGACGACCTTGAAAAGCGAGTACGTGCACAACTTTTTCTTGGCATGATATGAGTTAATAATTAATAACTGCTCTTGTCTTTTCATTTCTGTCGCTACAGCTCACATTCGGACGCATGCTGGGCAGGGGTGCAACATCTGAGGTCTACGAAGCTGTGGACACAATTACGGGCCAGCGCGTGTCTGTTAAAGTATTTGACAAAACGTCTATGGTAGAAACACGCCGCTCCATTGTTGCTGACGGTGAGTATACTCAGGAGAAGGCGGTGCACCGCGCGCGTCGAAGGCTATTAAAACTTGTGTCTGAGCTTGAGATTTCCCAGACCCTGGATCACCCTAATATCATTAAGTATTTGGCAGCGTTTGAAACGTCATACCGCATCTGCATCGTGTATGAATTTGTTGATGGATCAGACCTGTTAGAATATCTGCTGGAAAATGGAAAGATGACCGAGAACCGAGTGGTCGGCGTGTTCCGGCAGCTGTTGTCGGCGCTGGAATACTGTCACAGTCGCAACATATTCCATCGTGACTTGAAACTGGAGAATATCATGATTTCTAAAACTTTGAAAGTAAAACTCATTGACTTTGGACTGTCGGAAGTTGCAGTCGACGCTAAGCAGCCGCTTAGAACGGTTTGCGGTACGCCGCTGTATTGTAGCCCAGAGATTCTTCTCTTTAACACCTCGGGTGCTTGCAAAGGCTTCTACGGAGGCCCCGCTGACGTGTGGAGTGTCGGTGTTTTAATCTTTGCGCTACTTACTGGTTGCGCACCTTTTGATGACTCTGATTTTTACCGACTACGTCGTGATGTTACACGCAAGCATATCAACTTCCCTGCGTATATTTCCGACCAAGTAAAAGGGTTACTTAAACATATTCTCGCTTTCGACGCACAAATGCGGCCCACAGTCACGGATTTACTGTCTTACAGCTGGTTTCAGAATCCGGAGGACAAAGAGAACTCGTTTACCAAGCATAATGAAGTGGAGCTAATTACCGTTGAAGGCAACGAAAAATTGTTGTGCTCCAAACACGAAGGCATACATCAACTCGACAATCGTTCATCTTCGCTTAGCTGCTGCCGCACGAGTGGCTCGGCTGGTACGTGCAGCTCAAGTGTTAGTTTTGAAGGTGCAATCAAGCGTCCATCGTCATTGCTTTCATTATTTTAAGAAACGGCTAAGAAACCTTTAATAGAAAAAAAATCAAGAGATGATTAAAATCGCCAGCTAATGTTCACCGGTTGCAGCCTATCTTCCATTAACTCAACACGGGCTTGCTGAGCCTTTAAGCGAAGTTCCTCCGCACGGCGGCGTGCTTCTTCAGCCTTCTTGACTGCTGCTACCCTTTCCTGGTGGGCTTGCTCCTTGTTCTTCTCAATTTCATCCAACTCACGCTGTATTTTGCGCTGGCGCTGGGCCTCCTCTTCCGTAAGCTGGATTTCCATCTGTCGGCGCAAGTTTGCTCGCACCTTAGACGCGGCCTGGAAAGCCTGAAGCCTCATGAAGTCCGCTTTTTCCCGAGCTTCGTGCGCCCTCTGCTCTGCTTCGGCGCGATTGCGCGTCGCCTCTTCCTTGCGCTTCTGCATCTCTAGAATTTCTGCATCTCCTACCTCACGCAGCTTTAGAGTCTCTAATTCAGCCTGATTTAAAAGGCGCTCGTTTTTCTTCCGCTCATAGAGCGACGTTGCCTCGCGAGCCTTCTCTCTCATTTGGTTGGCGCGAGCCTTACTGTCAATTATAGCCTGTATTGCCGCGCGCTTGCCGTTTTCCGCCTCACTCCTAGCCTGCTGTAGTGCTACCGATGACGAGTGGTGATTTAGTGATCTCTGCGAGCTTTCAAATTCATACATCATCAGTACACGCTCACGCTCTTTGTACTCAGCGATGGAGACCTCACAGACAGCTTCGAGCAGCTTTCGGTCTGATTCCTCTCCAGCTTTCTCACGCATACGACGTGCTTCCCACATAGTCTCCACTGCGGTGTCTCCACTATTGTGAGTCGTGTTAGATGATGACTGAATATTTGTGGCTTCAAAAGCCACCACATCAGACATGGACGCATCGGCAGTTATACGATGCCTTGACATTTGCGTCATACTGTCGAAAATCGGAATGCGGATATTGCAGGAAGCGCGAGAAATGAGTGCTTGGGGACACATATATTTGTAGCAGTTGGACGGTGATTGGGTCGTTATTAATCGAATACTTACTGTACTATCATTGTAACGCGAAACAGGATTTTGGGAATGGATTTCATGGTGGACTTATCCCATGGTACGCCGACTCTGCCTGATGAAGTGCGGATCCAGCTGAGCGGCCGGCGACCACTATATGGTGTCCATACTCAATTCCAGAGGTTGGATCAGTTCGTGACCATCCCGGTGGGACGGACAGTGAAGATGGCAGTTCGCGTCGGTATAAGTTATAGCTGACTAGGGGGGAATGTTGGATGCCCTCGTTCGTCAGGGAAGAGGGTCATCCCAGTTGTGTTAGAGTGACCAATATCCTTTCACCATGCATGAAGATGTTATCATTGGAATGTGGTTAGCCTAAGACAAGGTGTCCCGCCGCCCAGGTTATGTCACAATTGGTTCCAAACGTTATATCGAGTGGCAGAACCTGGGCTACCAAGCAACCCCTGACCTGGACAGGGAAGAAGAAGTTGATGACCTGACGCCTATGATGGCCAGACCATAGTACCACCCCTTCTAGAATTTTGATTTGGGCCGGTCGACACCGGGCCTGCGCGAACCTGCTGACCGGAGAAGCACACAAGGGGCCGAACTGGTCTTGTCCATACTGCCAACGATTATTAGCAAAGATGAGGCGGCAGATCCCGAGGTGCCCAATGAAGTTCCGCTGTGTGGAGATGGTGGTTCAGAAATAGCTGAAGCTGACCTGGATGAGGGTCATTCTTGGAAAGACGGATGTATCCTCCGTGAATGAGATTGTCGACGGACAGGGTAATGCACTACTCCCGGGTGTGACATCGGTGTCGAGGATGCGAAGCCAGTGGCCCAGCGGTGCGGACGAGTTACTCCCCAGTACCATGCAAAATTGTCCGAGATTATCAAATGACTGTTGGCTACGAAGATCATCCTGCAATCCAACTCGCCATGGGCCTCACCCATCGTGATTATATTAAAAGAAGAACAGGGTGGATATACGGCTGTGTAATGATTGTGGTGGTGCCGATTTCCAAATCCAGAACAGAGGTTTTGGGTGGAATTCGGATACCCACTAGCCCGGACGACCAACTATCGGAGGGGGTACTCCGTTGATCCTGATCGGCATCGGGATCGGATGAATCATCACTATGATGACTGATCCGATCCTCCCGGTCATCCGACCGGTCGTCATGTGCGATAGAATCCATATTTAGCTTCAACTCACCTTGTGTACACATTAATCTGCGGTGGTTACACTCACTCAGGTGGACTCTTAGATGAAAAGGGTGATCTGAATCAGGTCAGAGGAGATGACCTTGTGGTGGAGCCGATTTCCAAATCCAAGACGGATGTCTGGGGTGGAATCCGGATACCCAATGGCCCGGACGACCAACTATCGGAGGGGGTACTCCGTTGATCCTGATCGCCATCAGAATCGGATGAATAATCACCACTATGGTGACTGATCCGATCCTCCCGGTCATCATGTGCGATAGAATCCATACTTAACTTCATCTCACCTTGTGTACCCATTGATCGGGGGTGGTTACACTCACTCAGGTGGACTCGGTGATGAAAACGATGATCTTGATCAGGTCGGAGGGGATGACCTTCTCGAGACGGGGGTGTCCTCGGGTGGAAATCTTCACCGGAGAACGGGTTGGGGTCGATAT
>MIQA02006782.1:0-19508 GCA_001887855.2 Sclerospora graminicola | reverse complement strand
GGTCAAGAAAAATTTACCATTATATTTTTGAACACTTTTTCAACTTGTTTTTATAAATCTTTGATAACTCAGGTAATAAAATCGTACCAATATAGATTTAGGCAGGCTTTAGAGCTGTGGCTAGCCTGGTAAAAAAAACTGTATCGGCGATACAGAAGTTATTATTACTTGGCAGCCTATCATCAATCTTTTTAAAAGGTCCGTATTCACTTTTTTCTGAGATTTTAGATCGCCCGGACGCAATTGATTAAACTATAGTTAGAACACGACTAGTTCATCCGACTTCAAAGTGTTATTCTCAAGATGGAAAAGCGAGACTGCTTATGCATGTTGTTGGCCTCTGTTAGCTGGATTGCTTGGATACCAGTCATCTATCTACCTATTGTCAAGCAAATAAGGAGCATCTAATAATGCGTTTTTCTAATTATTTTTTTCTTCTTGCTTATAGAACCTAAGATCAATTTTTAAGCTAAAACTTGTCCCAAAAGCACTTCTAATAAAATCCTAACCCAATAGAAACTATCAGTCGTGCGTGACACAACGGGTTTTACGGTACGCTGTACTCACGTTATGGTACAGGGTGTGTGTGTGACACTTAGCTTAACCCAGACTAATTACCAACTTATAAATTAGTCTGGCACAGACTATTTCCGAACATCCCTTAGTTAGTCTGTGCTCATTGATAGTCTGGCACATACTATTTAAGGTAGCACAGCTCAAAAACTCAGGTTCGAAATTAGTCTGGCACAGACTAATTACGGTGGGAGGACTACTGATCGACTAAACAAGAAGCATCTGCATCGAGAATTTCGGACAGGGAGAGTCTTTTCTACACCAGCCTGGGGCGACGTTGGAAGCTTAAACCGCATAAATGTCCACTACATATCAAAAATCCAACACTTTTACGGGCTTACGGCCTTTAAAAACATGGCCACTTCGTTGTCTTCAAAACTTGCGCCATGGAGAACATCGTCTCACCGTCACTATCCATAATTGCCGGGTCTACTCCATTTTTAACTAGCATCTTCAGCAAGGAACGCTAGAGCAACCAAGGAAACGTTTTATTGGAAAAAAATACTGGTGGGAGTAAAATCAATTAATTCATTAAGTTAAAATGCATAACGCTAAAGTTGGCGGTATCAACTTCGACAGCTTAGGCATCGAACCATATGTGATACGAAGTTCTCGGTCCTTTAATTTGAGCTGTAATATGACCAGTAAGAACATACCCTTTTTTGAGATTTTATAGTGTCAAAGACATCTTTTGAAAATGTTTTTTTATCTCTTTGACCAATCAGAGCATATTTCAATGATGCGGAAAGATACAATACCCCACATTTTTTATATGGGGATTCTATAAATTGGTGTTGCACCTATCCGTATTTTGCGGTAACTGCATATTTTGGGAGCTGCTAATAAAGAGGTGCGGTGTACCGTACTCTTGAGATAAACATGCGTTTGTTAAGAGCATGAAGACACATTGTAATACTGTCATTTATTCAAGGAATGCAGGCGTTTCTATGGGTAGTGAATCTCAAAAAATATGGTTCTTCGACAAACCTATCGCTTTGAAAAAAGATAATGTGTTGAATATTGTGATGCCGTCAGCGTCGTAGATATCGTTACACGAAGTGTCCTCAATCTTCCGCCAGGCATTTTTGATTAGCTTCAGGCTAGCAACGTCTGTCAATCCTACAGACAACTCCCTCAAATTGAGACATCAGTATTAACACATACCCCTTCAAAAACGATTTTATGTGCTACACCAAATTTCAGGGATTTTGTTTTTGCGCGCAATTTCAAATCCTTATTAATATCTGAAGTTAGAAAGTTGTTATACGTGAGGACTTGACGCTATCCGTGACGACCAACCTACCAGGAAACATGAGAGAAAAGGAACATCTTGTGGGTGGAAGGAGTGCCAAGGTAAAGCTTGTGTCATTCTAACGAATAACGATTACTGACAGAACGAGATGTACCCCTATATCATGCAGGTTCCCACCAGCAATCTAAAGCACAAAATTGATTGCATCGATAACTCCAGCAGTGAACATGCCAAAGCCCAACGCCATCATCGCACATGGTTCAATAATCAATTCTTCCATGTTATCGATTCATCAGAATTAGAAACATGCTAGTAGATGAAAGCGAGAAGTGAACAGCAGGTCGTGCCAACAAACGAAATCAGCTAACAAAATTGTAACTGTGAGTCCGCTTCTGGAACACAACGTACAAATTTTGACGTGCAATTTCCGGAGCGATAACGGCAATGAACAACGTGATACTCGCGCGCAAACAACGTCTTCTTGGAAACTGGATGGCGGGGCTCAATCTTCCTGCCGCATGTTGTTAAAGGTTATAAAATTTCAAGCACAGGATAGGCATGACTGGGTACGTGAAGCATTGAAACACCTTTACGAGTATGACCGAGACGTCAAGTTTTGTTTTAAATTGAGCGTGATGATAGCGTCCGTGTCGTTCACAACAGCGAGATATCCGCAGATCTCAAACGTAGCATACAGTGACACAATACTAACGACCGTGAAAGCAAGAATCAGCGTAATTGTTTTGATTGAATGTTATAACGGCAGCACCATTCCCGCCCCTACAAAACAACCCCAAGAAAATAGGAACGGCACACACTACACCTACAACTTGAATGTCGTCAGTCATATTTCATATAAATCAAGTCGATATTGAGCTCGATAAGCTCTTTGCGGAAGGTTGATGGTTGGGCTCATCACTTGACGCAATATTAGTCGAAGTATTTGGAGTGTACGCGACGACAAATATAATACAAACGACCAAAATTTTAAAGGTGACATCGCTTCGGAAAGGATCATTTTATTGGCTATTACAGTACCTTTATCGGTTTTACTCCCTTCGAAACTGAATTAGAATCAGGTCCTTTTCTGACGTCTCAATTTGAGGGAGTTGTCTGTACTATCTAACGCGCTTTTGATGGTCCCGTTCACCTCATCCACCCTCCATCTATTCTTAAACTCCCTGAAACACGGCAGTGACGACATATCTTTCGTTCCACTCTACAGATACAAGAAAACGGTACTTCGATTAGCCTATAGCCGCCTGCTAAAAAGAGACGCACGCGCATGCAGTGTACCAGTACAGTAATCTACCATTGCCTCAAGTTCATCGACATCCACTCACGCAAACACAACAGCGGGAAATCGACAGCTCAGTTCTACAAAAAACGATGCAATTTCAACACATGGCTTACGCCACGTAGTTCAATAGTCCACAACAAAATATAAAGACAGCATCATATAAACAAATGCCAGCACACGTGAGCCAAACAATGCAAGCACGGTGAGCTGTATACGTGTATCTGAACGTGTTCATCTATTAGACGTAATGACAGAACAGCATCTTCACACGCATCACTTTATTTGACTCTTGATTCTGCTGCATTAGCTACTGTCACTGCTTCTCTGGCGTCATTGTCACCACCTGTCGCTTGCGCTGGCGCAATGCGTCAGCTACCAACTTTTCTTTCGAAACACGAAGCGCACTAGGCAATTTCCCCCTTACGTAGTGTTTTTGAATACGAGTCTCCAGTTCAGTGTTATTTGGCTCCTCGCATCTTATCCCATTTGATACCGCTACGTATGAACTGAAACGTAGGTAAAATCGTAGCGCCGCGGTCATTTGCTACTGCTCTCAACTGGTCTACTTTGACTTTAAGGAGATCGTACACGGATATTTGACACTCAGTTCATAAAATATAGGCAAATATAGCGACAGGGGCCACACCATGTAGCCGAGAAGTCTACGATGACTAAGTGTCCAGTTTGTTTGTCCTTGCCAATCAGCTTTTTACAAAAAAAATAAAATTTCCGATTTGACGTAGACAAATGCACGTAGTGAGTAATCTCGGTTCAGTATTTCTGGTATAATAAAATCAAGAATAACCACCGCCCGCTCCCCGTTGAAGATTTTCGCCCAGAAACGACCCTATTCCTGACTCTAGTTCCGCTGCTCTACCCGGGCACCTTAACCTTTTGCTCAAGAGTCCACCAAGAGAGCTTAGCTGCCAAAACGGATTGGTGCACAAGGTGAGATGGCGAGAAGTATGGATCATCATAGATGCCACAACCAAGGTGATGGTAGTAACGGGTCAGGTCAACCCGGGTCACGATATAAATGAGCGGAGTACCCCTCCAACAGTCGGTCATCGAGCCCCCCCCCCTCCTGTGCGAACCTTGGAAAGAAATTCCGAAATCGACTACACCACAGCATGAGACATGGTGCTCACTTTATCAAATGGAATGCTTTTCTTTCATGGATGGGGAAATGAACGAATTAGCCCCCGGGGGGGCGTTCTTGGAATCAGGAGGGTGGTTAACCATGACAATTTAAAAACATTTGAGAGCGTAAACAAGTGGCTCCAGATATCGCCATTAACGATGACCAAATAAGTTTCGATCATGTGATGTAGCACTATTTAGAGACATTAAAGTATCTAGCGCCTGATGCGCCTGTTGTTAACAAACCCGCTTTTAGAAAGGCATCATCAAGATTCCCAACAACAGCAAAAACCCGCCTATCGGTCCATGAGGGTGCGGTGCCCGCGCGGCTTCTCCGTCTGACCACGGCGGTGACATCTGAGATCGAGAATGCGCCATTCGCTGACGGAGGCCTACAGTAGGGAGGGCCATCGCGCGCCCACACTGTCGACGGATTTGATCTGGATTTCAGCAACCTCCAACGACGTGGAGCCTCTCCTCTCGTAGGTCGGGATTGTGTTTCAAGCTTACGACGCGCAATAGCATCACCAACGCTCGATACGATCTTGTTTTTTTTACTACAACCGCGAGTGGTGGGACTAATCGGCTGTGGCAGAAGCAATTGAGAATACCAAGCAAAAAGCTTCCGACGCACGCAAGAAACAATGGGTTGTGTGATGATGCAGTGTTGCTTAAACGGGGGATGGTGTCAATTACTAACATTTTACAAATAATTTTGTTTTATGTGCATTGCATATGACTCATCGGGCTCGCTGAGTTGTAGATATTTGTCGAAGTCTGCGTGCGCGGTGCGCATGCTTACACAGATCACCCCAGCACTTATCCTCACGTGGGTGGGCATTAATTTGACCGATAGATCGAATGATGTTGCCTACCTAACTTGTAGCAGCACCATTTTGAATGTGCTCATCCAGCGTGTAAAGTTGTTGGATGCCGGCAAAAGCCCGCCAAGCACATGGTGGCGATCACGGCTCTTGATGGTGTCTAGCTTCGCCATGGGAATATGATGATTGAGTCATGCACTCATGTCAGTTTTATCATTTAGTGTTGCTGAAGAGATCAAAACTAAGCTTTAGCGGTGACGGAAATTAAGGCACCGTAATGAGTTCTATCCTCAGTCCACGAATCCACCTGAAAACGGAGACGTTGGGTGGAGAGCTGAGCCTTGATACAGGCCTGGTCGACAACGTCCAAAGAGATCATGTACATTTGGGTGTCGTAGCACAGATTGACTTGAGATTCGTGTCTTCAGCTTCTCACAGAACGAAAGGTAAATTTCCTGGATACACCAGTCGATCCCATGATATATAAGCAGTGTATTATGAATGCGTCTAGCGCTGAATTCCCGATTAAGAATTCGGCAAACTTCCTCCTCAGCGAGCGCGCAAACGATGTGCTCTATAAAATTGTCTTGCCCGTTGCTTACGCCTCGCAAAGCGTTGACGAAACATAGGATTGTCGCCTTTTGCCGTGATCGGCTGCTGGGGCTATAGGTGGTTATTTGAGTGCGGAATGTTGGAGGAGGTACGAGAGCAACTACACGTTGTGGATCAGAACATACACAAAGGTAAGATGCTAGTATATATATATAGAGTCTAACATAATATATGTAGATCGTGCGGTAGGATGAGACATGGCAGGGAGTAGTGTAGTGCGTTTAACTAACCCCCGAAGTAGATGTTCGCTTGTAGAGTTTTCCATAGCAAAATCCACAAGGTAGCGTAGGCGAGATAGTTGAAATAATAATGTAATATTTCGCTGGAGACGTGAAGTTGAAGCTGTCTTGTACTTGCCCTAAGTAGCTCAAGAGCGCGTGCAACCCTTCTAATGTCCTTTTGTAGGCGGTGTCCAAGGCAAACAGAAACAGGGACGTAGCTAATATAATGTATATTAAAAAGTGATTAGTTTCCTAAGTCGCTAATCTATGCATGCGAAGTGTCTTCGCTGGTTTCAATCTTCTACGCGATCGTACTATAACTTCTTGGTGCTAATAATAAAAACGGTCTAAAATAAGAGAAATAGCAAAAAATAGGTACTGACCTAAATTTGGTTTCACCATAATCGGAAATTACCGAAAATATTTTGTACCATCCCAAAGACAACTTGTTTTGGTGATATTTCAACACTCCTTCTTGAAAGTCAATTTTCGAAGTAGCTATTTCAAGCCGATAGCTTGACGCAGTTCTTGAAGTCTTGGGTACGGCACAGCTTTAGTCATCAAATCCGCTATCATGTCTTTCGTTCCAATGTAGCTTGTTTGTATTTCATTAGTCTCGATTTTCGACGAAATAAATTTCAATCATACGTCCACGTGCTTGATCTTCGAACTGCCTTCCTTGCTCTCGATTACTTTTATCGCCGCTTAATTATCCATTCGTAATTCCATGGGTTTTTTTCACTTTTATTCCAATTTCTTGCAATAGTTCGCGGTAGCCCAGCATTTCGACCTGCATTTTTGATGCCGCATAGAACTCTGCTTCCATCGTCGATAACGAAATACCTCCCTGCTTCTTGCACATCCAGCTCACAATGATTTCATCTAACCTGATGACTCCTCCTGTGGTTGATTTACGATCGTCCTTTGCACCTGCGAAGTCTGCGTCGCTAAATCCTTCCCTTAATTTCTTCACCATTGCTTTCACCGACCATATTTAGCTTGAGAGTCTTAGTACCCTTAAGGTACTTCGCTATACGCTTGGCTAGATTCCAGTCGACTAATCTTGGTGCATGCGTTCGCCGAGTTGCCTTGTGAACAGCGAAAGCGATATCAGGTCTTGTACAACGTGTTATCCACAGCAAGCTGCCAACTAGTGACTGAAAGTTCTTTATTGTGACTTTTCCAGAATTTTTCAGCTTTTCATCGTCCTGTAGGTTCAAGTCTTCATATTCCAAAGCGATAGGAACCTTCACCGGATTTGCGTCCACTAAGTCGTAATCTCTTAAGAGATTGTCAATCATAACTTCTTGATCAATCGTGTATCCATTTGTTTCGTCGTACACCACACGCATTCCTAAAAATTTAGTTACTTGCCCGAGGTTCTTTATTTCCAACATTTTCATATCTTGGAAGAAATTTTCCACTAGAATCGCACGCGTACCAGTAACTAGCAGATCATCCACGTAAACCCCGACAATTGTAATCCCTTCTTGATTGTTGGTTACGTATAAGCACATATCGGTTACGCACTGTTTGAATCCAAGTGACAACAACTTCTCGTGCAGCAACTTGTTCCACAGCCGACCCGCTTGTTTGAGACCGTATAGTGTCTTGTTTAGTTTTAAAACTCGCGAGTTTTGATCGTTTGAAGTTTCACTTTCCATTCCCTTTGGCACGAAAAGAAAAATTTCATGCTCATCCTCACTTGCTTTTACATAAGCATTTGGGATGTCGCCATGCTTAGCGAGGACTTTCCACTTGACCGCCAATGCCAGTATGATCTTTAACGTGCTCATTTCGATCACTGCAGCGAATGTGAGCGTATAGTCGACTCCAAACTTCTGCTCATTACCGCATGCTACAAGTCTTGCTTTATATCTTTCAACCTGTCCGTTTTCGTCCATTTTGGTCTTGAAAACCCATTTCGTATGCAGTGGCTTGCAATTTTTCGGCATATCCACTATTTTCCACACGTCGTTTCTTTCGAGTGCTTCAATCTCTTCTTTGATCGCTATTTTCCATTTCTCTCGGTTGGAACTCTTCATTGCTTGGGAAAAATTCCGTGGGTCGACCTCTGTAACCATATTCACAGTGCCTTGATTTTCTTCCGGCACTTCTTCGACTTCGCTTAGCTTTTCTTTGTTAGACACTTGATCTTGCTTCTTTGCGTACGCCCTGGTTCCGTGCCTTTCGCGTGCCCACGTTTTGGGTTTCCGTTTTTCCTTTTGTTTGAGCTTTTCAGTCGCTGCTCCTTGTGCCATGCCTCCTTCTAATTCGTGAGCTTCATGTAGTTTCTTCTTAACTTGTTCGTTCTGCACTTGATCCAGCGTTTCAATGTTCTTTATATGTTGTGTAACCACAACCTTGCGTTCCGACCTTAATAGGACTTTGAAACCTTTTGTTTCCTCGACTTTTCCCACAATAATCCCTTCTTGAGCTCTGTGCGCGAGCGAATTTTTTCCGGGGTTGCGGTACACTGTGCAAGGTGAACCAAAAGCCACAATGTCCCCGAGATTTGGCACCTTCCCTGTTAGTACTTCGATAGGAGACGCCCTTTTTCCGTTCGCGTTTGTCGGACTTCTATTGATTATATAGGCTGCGTATTGAACCGCGTCGCCCCAGAAAGCCAAACTCAAGCCACAAGAAAAGATCATGCACCGGGCCATGTTCATAATGGTCCGATGCATCCTCTCAGCTTTCCCATTGCTTGATTGATTTCCGGCTTCACTCACTTGTCTCGAAATTCCCGTGTTTTTGCAAAAACCATCGAGGTTTTTATATTCTGCACCTCCGTCGGTTCTTAAAACGTGTATCTTGCAGTTGTATTGCCGTTCGAAGTGCGCCATGAAGTGTTCGAATTTTTTTGCTGCAACGTCTTTAGTTTTAGCCAAAAACACTCTCACGTAATTAGACTTGAAATCGACGAAATTTACCATGTACCGATTTCCAAAACGATCTTTGGATGTAATTGGTCCTTTCAGGTCCGAGCATATGACCCCACCAATCCTATCGGTAGGTGCATTGCTTCCACTGTCCTTTTTTGATCGAGAGTTCTTGGTTTGCTTGCCTTGGGCGCAAGTCGAACAGTTTAGACGCCTTGTGTCGGTCAACTCAATCCCACTTTTAGGGTCTTTTGCGAGTTTCTCAATTGCATCATAATTTAAATGCCCTAGGCGCGAGTGAAAGTGCATAAGGGTTCCTCTTTGAGTGTCCGAACCCGCGTCATATTCCTTTTCGCTTGATTCGAGCACCGAAAACACTGTATCTTGATCCACCTTCCTTGGTTGGTCTACCTTTACGTCAACCGAAAGCACCTTATTGACTCTTTCGATATCGAATATGGCTTTGTTTGATGGTCTGTGTATCATTATTCGTTTTCCTTGCTTGTAGACCATTTCACATCCTTTCTCTTCCAAAAGGCCATAAGAAATGATGTTTCTTGCGAGGTTTTCGACGTAATACACCTCTTCAATCCGGATATTGTTCGTAACTTCACCCGTATTCACCTTTATCTGTATCCACCCCTTTTTGGACACATTCAAAGTCTTCCCGTCTGCTTGAAAGCACGCTCCACTTACGTCCTTTGCGTTTCTTAAGAAACTTGAGTCGTTTACCAGGTGCATGCTTGCACCAGAATCCAAAATCCACTTGTTTTTGTTCAAATCCTTGTAGTCACCTGATATAGTCAAGGTGAAATCAACTTCCTTCGTAGTGTTTCCCTTGTTTCGACATTTTTCTTGAGCGTGTCCAAATTTACCACAGTTTCCACACTTTTTTGTCTTCGGTTTGTTTTCAACGTAGTTTACTGTCTCGTTTCCTGAGTACTTCTGACTTTTGCCGTCGTTTTCGACCGCAGCGGCAAACTGACATAATTCCTCGGCTTGCCTTAGAAAATCCGTCCTCGTGTGGTTATATTTAGCCATGAGAATCATCTTAAGTTCTGGTGATGCATAATGGACCACATTTTCCAGCACCAAACCTTCACTCCCACCCACGGCTTCCGAAATCGCTACCAGGTAAAGGTAGTGTTCATTCCAAGTCCTTCTTGGGTGTTTCTTGCTTGTAAACAATTTTACCGATTGTGCCGGCGTAATGGTCGTATGGAAGGCGTTCAACATCTTGTTCATTATGTGGACCAAGGTTGGGTGTTCCTTCCACCAAAAATCAACTTGCCGGTTGTAGTACTTTTCAGCAGTTCCTGCCAGATAATGCCCCAAGAGATCAACCTTGATCTCTTCGCTCCACACATATCCACAAGCAGATTCAGCAATCGAAACTTGTCGTATAAACCTTGTCCCCCATTCCTTGAAACCTGCGCCAAGCCCTCGATATACCTCTTTTCCATCGAAAATCCTAATCGATAGCTTGCAATCCTTGGCCGATGGGGTCTTAAACATTTGGGGTGGCGCTTGATTGAAGTTTGGCATCGGCGCCGCCCTCATATCCGGCGGATTAAACACTTGGCCTGGTGTCGGGTTATAGTTTTGTCCCGCCGGCCGTCCTTCATTAATATTCCGATAATTTTCTTCGTACACGAAAGGCTTCTTTTCTGGATTGCTGTCGAACGATGCCATCCGCATTTTAGTACCCAGCCTCATTGAATTGTTAAATCCATAATCTTCAATGTTTACGTTCGTTGACTCCAACTTGTCCAATCGATCCGTAATTTTTTGTAGCATTTCTAGGAGCTTGGCTCCTTCTGCTCCGAAACCTGCTTGAGTGGCCTCCTTGGGTTTGTTTTCACCAATCTTCTCGCCCCCATTTGGGCTCATAACCTGTTCGTTTGTAGAGTTTTCCATATCAAAATCCACAAAGTAGCGTAGGCGAGATAGTTGAAATAATAATGTAATATTTCGCTGAAGACTTGAAGTTGAAGCTGTCTTGTGCTTGTCCAAAGTAGCTCAAGAGCGCGTGCAACCCTTCTAATGTCCTTTTGTCGGCGGAGTCCAAGGCAAACAGAAACAGGGACGTAGTTAATATAATGTATATTAAAAAGTGATTAGTTTCCTAAGTCGCTAATCTATGCATGCGAAGTGTCTTCGCTGGTTTCAATTTCCTACGCGACCGTACTATAACTTCTTGGTGCTAATAATAAAAAATGGTCTAAAATAGGAGAAATAGTAAAAAATAGGTACTGACCTAAATTTGCTTTCACCATAATCGGAAAAATACCGAAAACATTTTGTACCATCCCAAAGTCAACTTGTTTTGGTGATATTTCAACAGTAGACGTGAAGGCTTGAAGTTTAGTTCCAAATATCGCTTCATCAGACCCTGCCGAGTACCCGGAGCATTCTGCCACTGTTATGGTTTGTCTTCCTCAATTAAGCGCTTAATTACGCCCTGAATAAATACTATTATGGTTACACAAAGTGGTACATCTGGTCCTACCTCAAGTACGTTTGATCCTAATTTAGGTAGGTTACAACAGGTTATGAGCCAAACAGGGGCCGGTTCAGGGGGTCCTCCTCCGACCAAATCGGGCTCGGACCGCAGGGTCGCAGAAGGGAATACTCCATTCGACATTCTATGTCGAATGGAGTATTCCCGACGATGTTTTCCCCGTCAAAAAGAAGAAAGGAGAAATCCAGGAAATACACAGCGGTCGCTTATAGAAGAATTGCCAAGGAGATTTGACGGAAAAACTAGAGAAGAATACAGCAGGACCACAAAATGGTGCGGAAAATGCCAAATGCGTTTGTACCGGAATATGGCACATTATTTCGTATGGAACCGTTCAGCGGGCAATGTCTACAAAGAAAAGATAAGGGCGAAGCTGAATGCATCAGGGCTGTTAGCGCTGGTCACGGGAAGAGAATGGTATAATTTCGATTGATCAACTGAAATGAAAACACCTCATATTGTTGATATGCTGCCGGCAAACGCGATGGCCATTGGAAGCTTGGCAGGCGCATTAGTGTTACGTATGGAAGAGGTTATCGAGACTGAAAACCTTATTCGTCTTTGGGATACCTTGATAGCAGAATATAACGTATGCCCACGCGGAATTGTATCGTAGTCAAGAAGGCATTCTTCAACCATTTCCTACGGTTGAAGAATGCCTTCTCGACTGACCTGGAATACGGATCCTGGACTACATTAATGAGGTGACACAACTCGAAGGTGGGTGTAAGTCAAGAGAGGTCATGGATGAAGAAAAATTTGCAGAGCTACTACTTTTCCAGACAAAAGAAGTCTATCCTGATCTATACAAAGAATTCTCACGCATGAAGTTGCTATCAGTGGAGAATAAAGTAAGCCTACGTCAAGTCAAGAACTGAATCATCTACGTTGAAAAGCAAGAGCGCAATGAGTGCGGGCGACGTACGGCGCGAAGTACAAATGAATAACAGAGCACTGCCAGAGCATCAGACTAGTCACTAGGAAGACGTGAAACATTACAAGAGGCAATGTGCGGAGCCCTTGCAGACTCTGTAACCGGTATGGACATTGGATGTGTGATTACCCACGCAGCATGTGTAATGGCGGGGAGATTAACCCTAATAATTGTGGAAGAAACAATCAAGGAGGCCGCGGTAGCCGCGGTGGCGGACGGGAAGGTCGCAGCGACGATTAAAATTTGTATGATGGATGGTGATCCAATTACTTACTCCGGAGATGTAGGGACACAAGAGGGTTTTCACATCAAGATGGCCAGAAACATAAAGTCTGTAGATCACGGTGGCCACAAGCGTACGATGGTGGCCAGACAAAATACCCTAAATACCGATGTGGTCGTGTCCTAGGTTTATTTTTACGTATCGTTCGAACACGTCGTGTCGATCCAGTATTTTATGTTACGTAGTATAAAAAGGGCTCCTTTGTGTCAAAGTAGTTGTCCAAGGTATAAGGAGGTAGAACGAATCAATACATATTGAACTAGAAGGCATTCACAGAGATCGACGTTTCCTACGGCTAAGTAAAGACCATTAAGGAATTTTAACTAGCCGTATTGAAGCTTCTTTTCCTTTTGTAGCATATTACTTGCGGCCTTCCTCAAAATACCCATTCGATGGTTGATTAGGATAACGGCGCGCCGCCCTTTCCGTAGTTGGGACGGGTGTTGTAAGCGTATTTCTGTTAAATTCGTCCACCGACATCTTCTTGCAGAACTCCTGTTTCTAGTTTGCAATGTCGTCATCTAGAAGACCAGTGCCTTTTAAATGGAGTTCAAACTGCTACCGCCCAGCAAACGTTTAGAAAATGTGTAAGTTTGAGTCACTTGTGAAGCGAACGCATGCAGAGTGGAATTGACGTTGGTGCTAAGTCATTGATCATATCGGGTCAAACAGCATTCTCGGAGCCGGGTACAGTAGTCGATAAGTAATCTGCATCGATGTGATGTTTCACCAAATTCGACAATACTGGGGCTTGCCGCTCATCTCTGCTTATAAGTGAGCGCTTGTACTTGTGAAAAGCCCATGGCAATTCCTTTAATAGCTGCGCAGGTTAAACACATAAGATTAGGCAATCAAAAACCTTCCAGTAGTATCCAACGTACATGGCAGAAAATAAGATCGACACGACGTGTTCGAACGATACGAATAAAACCTTAGGACACCCACACTCTGCTATTTAAAGTATTTTGTCCGGCGACCATTGACACTTGTGGCCGGCCACCCCGATCTACGGATCATTTGTTTCTAGATGTAAGAACTCGGACACAAGATGAACCGGTATCAATCCTCATGATGCAGACTAGTGCCAAGGAGCAATTTCTCTCTCCAAAAGTCACTGAATTAAACTTGATCGTGGAAGTAAAGCAAATGTGTGCAACTTACGAGACGATTCTTTGTTTAGGGGGTAAATTCAATCCTATTATTTACTATGTAAAATCCAAAACTAAGTTGTCCGTACAGCAAACTATGTGACTTACCCAATATTCCAAGCTTGATCATCCAATCACATTGGCCGATATTGCCCGTCTTCGTAAATAAACTGACCATCCTTGCTGTCTTTATAACTTTTCACGGTCAGATCACCTGGACCTGATCTTGGAACCGACTTCCGAAGTTGACTTTTGGACCTGTCTCGGAGCCGACTACCGAAGCCGACTTGGACCTGATCTTGGACCTTTCCAACCACCAACGCTACGTAGTCTGGTAGCCATCATTTTCTTTCGACTCCAATAGTGGTTGGTCAGTGTCCCCGACCGGCAGCAAAGTCCAGAGTTTAGGATCAGTAGGATAAATTGATCGATCATGGTAATTAGCCAGTATGATCACTCAAAATTAGGGATCAAACCTGTACCCAACCTGTGTGGTTTGGGTTGCGGTTTGATCTGAGCCCGACCCGCAGTCTAAGGTGCTACAGCAAAGAGTGTCATTAGTATGGACCATACTAATTTCGCACTCAAAATTTTGCATAGAAAATCGAAATTAGTGTGGGCTTCGGTAATTCTGCACCCACACTAATAATGTCGCCGCGAAATTAGTATGGTCCACACTAATCGTGTCGTGCAAAAATAGCGTGGGTTTTGCGTGTGAGACGAGCGGTTGCACTGAGTTAAGGCAGTGTGCAATTTTCACCCACGATATTTGTATACAATAAACAAGTGCAGCGGCGAGGGTTCATCCTTTGTTTCACATACTTGCGTCTCTATTTTGTTTAAAGGTTTCTGTAATGTTTACTGACTATGCAATTGCGACCACTCTGGGTGTTGATTCTGTCGGACACGCTGGCGACCGGCTGCGTGTCATTGTTTGAAGCGTGATGTAGCCTGTATCTCACGACAAATGTCGGTCAAATTCATGTGCCTCTTGCGCAGCCATGCAAGAAATGTGTTCAATAGTCGATAAACGATCGATTGCGCATTTTTATCGGCTACATCTTTAGAGAAGAGGATATGAGAAGCTAGTACGTGCTCATTTTTTATGATCATGATAGGAATAATTAATCAAAAACTGTTCTTGTTTTGTTCTTTTCTGTGGCTACAGCTTAACAATCGAGCAAACATTGCCACCTTTTGCGACTCTGATCAGTCAGTACGGTTCAAAATCGATTGAATCTTGTTCTTGATCTCGGGCATGCTATCCCAAGACATGCAACAGCGTCGATGTCGTCGCAGACATCGGGGCATTACGCTGCGGTTCGTTGCCACTTGCTGAAGTTGCGAGATCAATCGGAGCGGTAGCATTGAATCCATTTGCGTTTACACCTTAAGCCATCCTGCCTGCCCCAAGCGTTGTCGCGGCTGTCGGTGTTTGTGGATGTGTACCTCCTGACACTGCGATCGAGCCAGCGCCTCCGTTCGCCAGGTTGGGAGATGGTATCGTTGAGTTAAAAATAACGCCTACTGTGATCAAGTCGCTGGTACAGACCTCCACCATTCGAGTAAGCTATTACTTTTTTGCCAGCTGCAGCATGATCGGCAGCTGCCTGCTGCTGTCTGCGAGTTACCAACAGCTGTATGGGCTTACGATATACGGAGGTGGCAATCCAGATAGCGAATCACGCAGTGGAAACTTCACAAGACTCTCCTTTTGCGTCAAACCAATGTGTGCGTCTAGCATTGCAGGAGTAAGTTGAGCAGTAGCAACATTGGACACACGCATACTCTTTTGCGAAACTCCTGGCTTGTCATCTTTCAGTGTAGAAGCTCCACTCTTAGAGGTAGCAAGATGTCCAGTGACAATCTTTCCGTAGCAATCGTAACAGCGTCGTGGTGATCACTTCTTGCAGACAAACCGAGAAACTGCTGTGGTCAATTTGAAAACCTGTTAGTCCAATTGGGGCCATAAAACTTAAAAGGTTTCTTAAGTAATGTCATCATCCACCTTCCAGACGCCACGTCAGGAATCACACGAAGACATGCTTCTTTTTCGAATTCGTCAGTTTCCGTCTTGAAATTTTGAAATTCTTCTGGGAACCTTCTTTAAATGTCCAAACGCCATCCCCACTGCAGTGCCCACTCTAGACGCTGTAGACAAACCTGCTCCAATAGATGTCGAAGAGGTTGCCCCACTTACAGCGACGCCCACACCACCACCTAAAATTCCGCCAAAAAGAGCAGGATTACCCCAATCAGCCGAATCAAGCGCATCCAAATTGGTGTCTCTCCAGAAATCATGGTCAGCAAACTCGGAAATATCAGGGACAGGAATTCCTTCCAAATCTACCCACTGCTCTTTTTGAGGTCCAGACTTGATGCCACCCAATTGCGACTCAAGTTTGCGTTTAACATCCGCCGAGTTAGCTGAAGAATATGTCGTTGGAATGCCAGTCCTCGTCATATTGGCATAGCTGTTTCGTTGTTTCTTACTGATTTTAGGCTTGGAAACGTCTCCGTTTTGCTCAAAAACATTGTCCACATTTGCCTTTTCAGTCGGAGGCACGTGTATTGGCACACGATATGATATTCGGAACGTCATTTGCGTGTTGCCTTTGCTCAGACTCGCTTCAGACGATACTAAGTCCAGACAATCCTGTAGTTGCGGAGGGTTGTAGACATCAAAATGCGTTTTTCATGCCTTGCATACACATCTGCATGAAGAGTTTCTCAAGTGCACTTTCATTCCCTGGACCATGTGTGATTCAAAGTTGTAAAAGAGCTGCGAACCCGCATCACCTAGTCGCTACTGACGATTTCCTTCTAAGCATATTTCTCTTTCAAATGAGCGCTACTCTGCCTCAAACAGTCATTGACAAATTACGGGCTCTGAGAAAAGGCGTAGTAAGTGGTACGGGTTTTGGGAATTCCCGCATATAGAATGTGCAAAATCAGTGTGACTTATTGTGGATTATTGAAAAAGAAAAATTAGTGTGGCCCATGGTATTTGCGCAGCCACACTATTTTCCCACCCACATTAGAGTTTTTTTTCACCAGTTTTCACACTTTGAAGGTCTGTGATTGGTCGGTCCTGGCCAATGTCATTTTCGGCTTTAGGTGAAAAAATGGTTAGTCCAGCCTGCGTCACAATCTGCTAGACGTTAAACTGGCGCTGTAATTCCACTATCACCGTCAAATTGATTGGTAAAAAATATTATTCGAGCCGCGTACCTATTTCTTACTAGTATGATACTAGTATGTGGACTATTTTGTGTGTTGATTAAACTTAACGTAAACGTTCCGCTGCATGTTGTTTTCACGTATAGTGAATCTATCGGAGCTATTACCAGACAAGCTGTCGATGGCGCTCAAGATCCGTGCCAAGGTGACGGACTATGTGATTGAGGCACTGCGTGCCGAGCACTAAAGAGAAGAAGAAGAAGTCACCAGTGAAAGTGACCAAGACGTCGCATGAGAGTGAAGTAGCAGGTAAGGAAACTACGAAAAGGTCATCCGAGACACTATTAAGGAAATTAGCTACGACGACCCAGCCAAGGGCCTTGACTACAAAACCGTCAATGTTATTGTGGCTATCGAACAGCAATCGCCTGATATCGCGCAATCTGTAGACTCAGTCACGGAGGAAGATGTCGGCGCCGGTGACCAAGGTATCATGTTTGGATATGCAACAGATGAGACGCCCGAGCTGATGCCACTTTCGCATGTGTTGGCCACTAAGCTTGGCGCTAAGCTTACCGAAGTGCGCAAGAACGGCACGCTTGACTGGATCCGCCTGGACGGCAAGACCCAGGTTACTGTTGAATATAAAAAGGAGGACGGTCGCATGGTCCCACAGCGTGTCCACACTGTGGTAATTTCCACTCAGCATAATGACGATGTGACCAACGAGCAAATTGCTGCTGACCTAATGAAGCACGCGATTTAAACAGTCATCCCAGAAAAGTACCTGGATGACAAAACGGTGTACCACTTGAACCCTTCCGGAGGCTTCGTTATTGGTGGTCCTCACGGTGATGCTGGCTTGACTGGTCGTAAAATTATCATCGATACTTATGGTGGATGGGGTGCCCACGGAGGCGGTGCCTTCTCTGGAAAGGATACCACCAAGGTTGATCGTTCGGCTGCCTACGGAGCTGGATGGGTCGCTAAGTCCTTAGTAGCGAAAGGACTTGCTCACCGCATTCTTGTGCAGTTCTCTTATGCAATCGGTGTGCCCTATCCTCTCTCAATCCACGTAGATTTTTACGGAACAGCAAAGGACGGTCTATCTGATGACGATTTGGTGAAAATTTTCAGAAAGAATTTCGATTTGCGCCCTGGTATGATCCAGAAGTCGCTGTTGTTAAAGCGTCCTATCATGCAGAAGACTGCTGCATATGGTCACTTCGGCCGTGAGGAAGAAGAATTCATGTGGGAAACAGTGAAGGAACTTCAGGTGTAGTGTCCTGAGCGGGATTCTGCGAGCATTATTGTCTGCTGCATATCGTTCAAGTAGCACTTGACCGCCATTAGCGATTTAAGCTTTCCAGTGATGGATGGTGAGGTGGAATCGGCGCCGTCGTGGCTCATCACTGCATGATTCATTAAAGCGTGCACAGTTGACGACTATTATCAACTGTCCATTCTTTAGGCTGTAGATGATCTATGACCCGTTCCGTCATCTCACGTGTTTAGTCGATGGCATTAGGTTGAATACGTCACATAATACTTACAATCAAACCAACTTAGTTGGCCGCGGGATCGAGCCCGGGACCTCCCGCCCCCGAAGTGAGGGGTCCGGTCTAATTCGATGGCATTAGGTACTTGCTAAAGATGAAATGGAATAGTTTAGTGCGTTGATTCTTGTAGACGTTTTGACATATTTGTCCCATGATCTCTGCCTATCACATTGGCCTTGATTTCCAATCAGTGATCACCGCATCATTTTGCCCCGTCATGTAACCCTTACCAAAATAGAATTGCTCCCTATTTCAACCAATCTCTATCGCGGTGAAAGTTGCGGTGAAGAAAGTTTAATAGACTGCACTTAGTGACACTTTTCACTGTAGCGGTTAGGGTGAGCAAAATTACCTAAGGGGAGTTCGTCTGGTCGCTACGGCATAACTATTTATAGTGTCGAGCCGCCTGGATGCCAACGCACGTTTCTGTTCAACCGATCTCTGTATTAAACAAGTCTCAAGAGGGGCAATTATCCACCTTTGCTCTTTATAGCATTCCACGCCGTTTCCTTGTCCTTCTTTGCTTCAGTAAAAAAGTATGAGCTGTTCTGCAGATCACTAATTTTATAAGTGCTGCATTTCAGCTTCGGCGTCGTCAGTATGTTACTTTCCTTCCTACTCTGGTCGTATCCAGCCTTCGATTCTTCTTTCTTAAATTTTTTCTTCTTTGATATTCGTTATATTCATTTGTTTCTTCGGATCATGGTCGAAAGCATGATCCTTCCTCAGACTATGGTGACTTGTACCATAATTCGAGCCGGCTCCAGCTGGGGCATTGTGGCCGGCACTATAGTGACTAGTACCGCAATCCGGCCCAGCTCCAGTAGGAGCCTCCAGGGAGGTAACTTCTTCTTTAATGTCGACCTAGAACTCCCCCAATCCGAGTCGACCATCGCATCCTTCCATCTTCAGCAGCATTGTAGGCGATATGACTTCCCCCAATGCACTCGACACAACGTCGTCAACAAATTTGACAGGTTTAGGTCTTTCGCCCACTAGGGACTCGCGGTGATATCCAGGGTCTAAAAGAGATCCGGGCACGCGTACCATTGTGGAGTAGTCGCTCTCAGAAATTCCTT
>MIQA02006778.1:0-28825 GCA_001887855.2 Sclerospora graminicola | reverse complement strand
AATATAATATAGTGCAATCATCTTCCATTCGTGAATTGACCTTTAAACTAGACCAATCTTGTTTCGTAACTCTTCCACTCTTGGTGCGCTCAAAGTATTCGTCAACAGATCTGCTATCATATCTTGGCTCGCGACATGCTCTGGCAACACTGCACCCCTTTTAGCATAGTCTTTTAAAATCATCAACTTGATGTCGACGTGATTCGCGCTAGCAGCACTTGATTCACTTTGAAGCTGCTTGATGGCTGACTGATTGTCAATTTTAATGACAATCGGCGATTTCGTTTTCATTTAAATCTCTTCCAGTAGCTCTTTCATTCCGAGTGCTTCCCTGCCTCCAACTACTGCAGCGAAAAATTCAGCCTCAGCCGTCGACAGCGCAACAGAAGCCTGCTTCTTGCAACTCCACCCGACCACAATGCCATTCGCGTAAAGCACCACCGCGCTGACGCTCTTTCTGCCGCCGCAAAATCAGTATCGGTATAACTTTTGATGCGAGGCGGCATTGGCAAGTCATCATCATGTTTCAAAGTCAAGGTTAACTTCTTTGTACCTTTAAGGTACCGCAAAGTTCTTTTTGCCATCTCAAAGTCCAATAACGTGGGTGCATGTGGGCGTCTCGTCACCCGATGCACAAGAAAAGAGATATCCGGACGCGTGCATCTAGCCACCCACAGTAAACTACCAACAAGCGATTGAAAACTTTTAATTGTCGGTTCACCTTCTGTAGAAAATTCCGGTAGTTTTTCGTCCTGATTTTCATCCATCTCTCCTTCTGCAATTGGTGTCGTTACACTGTTGGTATCCATCAGGCCATGCTTTTCCAACGTCTCACTTATAGTTGTCTCCTGATCGATCTGGTACCCTTCGTTCGGGCCTCCTCTAATCTTCATGCCCAGAAACGTTTCGACCTTTCCAATATCCTTCAATTCTATGACCGCCATGGCTTTGAAAAAATTCTCCACTAACGCTTCACTGGTTCCCGTCACCAGTAAGTCATCGACGCAAACCCCTGCCACCACTGTACCTGCTGAGTCTCGATGCACGAAAATTCAGGTATCAGTCAGACACTGGCGGAAGCCCATTTCCAGCATAGTATTTTGTAGGATCTGGTACCAGAGCCTCCCTGCCTGTTTTATCCCATACAAATTTTGCTTCAATTTGAGAGCGAAATCTTTTTTTGGGACCACACCAAAATTCTCTACTTTATCGTTCGATATTTCCATTCCTTGGGGTATTTTTAAGTGTATCTCATACCCATCTTCTGTTTGCGCCCTTGGATACGCGCTAGGAACGTCTTCGTGTCGGTAATACACGCCCCATATCTGAAACATCACCAAAATAACTTTTAACTTATTGATATCCAGCACCGTAGAAAACGTCATGAGCAAATCTTCTCCAAAAACTTGCCTTTCGCCTCTGGCAACCAGTCGTGCGTTTTAACGTTCAATTGTTCGATCTGTCTTGAGCTTCGTCTTATTAACCCACTATATAGGACAGTGTTTTTTTAACCTTCGAGCCGGTTCCCACCTCCCGACTTCTTCCAGGGACTTTAATTCATCTTCTTCGGCCCTTTTCCATTGATCTGAATTTCGACATTCGTGTGCCTGCCGATAGCACGTCGGATCAGGCACCGATGCATTATTCGAAACTCCAGGAATTAACCTCTGCGAAAGCAAAAAGCACATTTCTTTCATTTTCCGGGGCAACATCGCCTGGTGTGCCTCCTGGTACCACTTGTTCCATGATTCGTGGCATTTTCTTTAGGTACGTCTCTGCTGCCATTGGCCTTCTTCTGCTTCTGCTTCCTTTTCTCGAGGGTTGTAGCCTTTGGAGTCTTCGCAATCTTCCATCCGGACTTCCTTTGTTCGGCATTGTCCGGTGTTTACTTCTTAATTTTTCCGGAAGTTCCATTCGAGTCTTGACGATTCGTTCTCTCTTGGGCACGGTTCTCCAGTTCAACCTCTTCTTCACCTTCCACAGTTTGAGACATTCTTCTGCTCACATCGTCTGTAAGCGTCACAATTTGACTAACGTGACGAGTCGTGACTACGAACCTATCCTTCAGGAGTAACACCTGGTACTCCTTGGTCTCGTCGTTCTTGCCCAATATCAGGGCCCTTTCTGCGTGCTTTCCCAGGGATTTCTTACTTGAATTCCGCCAATCCATGCACGGTGATCCGAAAACGACGATGTCATTCACGCTTGTTTGTTTATCGGTAAGAATTTGAATCGGCGATGCCCTTCCGGTGTTCGGCCTCGTCAGACTGCGGTTGAGTATGTAGGGCGCATAATTAGCCGCTTCAGACAAACCACAAGCGGTACCCTGGAGCCGAAGATCATGCACCGAACCATGTTGAAAATGGTTCGGTTGATGCGCTCCGCTTTGCCGTTCGAAGCTGGACTTCCAGCCTCGGTAATTTGTCGTCGTACTCCCGTTTGTCTACCGAAAGATCAACATTCCTGTATTCACCAAGTAGGACGTGAATTCTACAGTGGAATTCATTTTCAAACCATACGATAAAGTATACAAACATTTTCGCTGCTTGATCATTTGATCAAGCAGCGAAAACACGCACATAGTTCGAGAAATGGTCGACGAAAACGACCCAAAACCGGTTTCCACGTCGATCACGTGGAGTGATCGGACACTTGAGGTCGCTGCAGATCGATTCACCGACCCTATCGATTGGGGAGTTCTTCCCACTATCAACCTTTGACTGCCTCGACTTGGCCGCTTCCCCTTCGGCAAAAGTGAGGCAGTTCGGCCGCAAGAAATCAGTAATTATTATTCCAGATCTGGGGTCTTTGGCAAGCCTATCGATTGATTCATATGCCAAATGCCCCAAGCGCTCATGGAAGTGATGTGACGTGCCTTCCTGCAAGTCATAATGCGCCCCTTCGGCCAATACGTTCATCACAATGTTCGCAAAGCTTCCAGCCACCGTCTTTGGCCGTTCTGCACTCAGGTTTGCAGCGAAACGGACCCACAAACTCCCACTTGGAATAAAATTTAATTTCGAAAAACAATGTGCATTTTTGTTCCATTTTCTCTCAACACGCATCCTTTGTTGCGCAGACAACCAAGCGAGTTCAAGTTCTTGGCCAAATTTGGCGCGAAATGCACATCGGTGAGCACGACGCACGCACCCTCAATTGAGGCACTTCTGAGAGTTATTTTACCAATTTTCTCCACCCGTAGCGTCCCTCCGTCCGGAAGAGCTAAACTCTCGTACTCACTGCACGTTGCTGCATCTTCTCATAGGATTATACCGACCTCAGTTGGTGCAGTGGTTAAGGCCCTGCCCCTGGGACCGGGAGATTGAGGGTTCGAGTCAAACCGTGGACGAATATCCAAAGTCGGATAGAGTCGGGGTCCAAACGTATAAAGAAATGGGGCCCTTACAGTGCCGCGCTTGACATGTCTTACACCACCCTGTATAGGGTCAGGTTCTCTAAATATTCTCAGAGGCTTTTATCGCATACGAGGTGCCGCCTTGCCCCGCCGTCAATAATCCAGGTATTTTCGACAAAAATTCCAATTCCTCTTGGAGCCATTTTTGTTTTATCATTCTTTTCGGTGGTTACCAAAACGAAACGATGTTATGTCCCTCCATCGTTCGATCTTCCTCGATTTCCACCATCCCGTTTGGGCCTGATTTTTTTGTTCTGTTGCGGGCAATCACGTTTGATATGTCCTTCCAAACTACAGTTTCCTTCGACGACCGCATTTACCCCAAATCTTCCAGGCCTTTTAATTCTTTGGCCCTCGTCTTTAATCTCTTGCGCCCAGGCAATCAGCTCTTGCGCGTGTTGTAGGTAGTCTTGGCGATGTGGATTGTATCTCACAAAAAGTGTAAAGTTCAGACTTGTGGCCGCAAACTTCACGATATTTTAATAAGTTGCTCGTTCGAGCCACTCTCACGCGCGAGAGTTACAAGATAGAAAAGTGCTCAGTCCAAGAGCGTCTTGGATCCTACTCTGCAGCGAAAAGCATCGACGCTTGGTGGTATTTTGGTGGCTTGAAGGCACTGATCATCTGGTCTAGAACGGAATGTAGGGTTTGCGAGATCTACCAGCACTTAGTTACCCACATTTGGTTGAAAATAACTGGCGACAACTTCTAACAGACGCTCACCCAACTTGTTTACTTTAAGCCGGTCTGTCCACACGAAACCGGAGGCCATCTCCGCTACCTCTATCGCTTCGATAAAGAGGTAGACCCATTGTTTGAAGCCAGAGACCAGACCTGGGTATAGATCTCTTGAAGAGAAATTTGAAATGGATATCTTGACACCCCCAGAAAACCCCCCACCAGCTACCCTACTGTTGGCGCCCCTCCCACCACGCCTTGTGGTGGAACTTGTGGTTGTCTTTCCTGCTGCGCACGGGCAACGCCGGAGCGGAAGACTCCGCCTCGTTCAACGCCATATTTGGCGCTTAGATCGTTTATGGTGAGGCGTTTACCAAACGCCCCATAATTCTGTAATGTCTGTTTAAAGCCACTTGCAGCTGATTCCACCGGTGATCCCTTCCTGGACCCCAGGACGTACTGGGAGCGGACCCTTGCGATCGCTCCTCTTCCATTGCTTCAATCTTATCTTTCATTTCCTTTATTTCTTCCATCAGTTTCACACCTCAGCAGGCGAAAGCTCCCTCTTTTCTTCTTTTATTTTTCATGAGAAGTAAATTGCGTATTAATCCACGAAAATCACGAGAATAGACACAGCAGTTTGCGTGAAACCCCAAGCAAATACTACAATAACACGTACGAAAAACACGAAAAAATGCGTAATAACCAACGCAAAAATTACCAGAAAATAAACGAAACAGTTCTCCAATAGAAACACGTAAAAAATCACTCGAAACAGGGAAGAAACTTTTCACACGTGAAAACAAGAACTCTACAACATATGCGTAAAAAAAACGCCAGCCCATGCGAAACAACGGTAGAGCAGACTTTTGCAATACTCGTAGCGCGAAAAACCACCGGGACAAAACGAACTTCACCTTGCTGGAGTTACCCTAGCAAGTCTTTTATAGTCTGTATAAAATGCGATACAGCCTTGTCCAATTTGGGCTCATAACCTGTTTGAAATATATGCGCTTTGCTAAGTCCGCGCACCTAAACCGATTAGTGCTTAGGGGTGCGCGGACAGGTTAAGTGTGTGAGTACTAAACAAAAGTGCGACGAGGAAGTGCCGTATTTCGCGCCGCGCTGACTAGTCTCTAAGATAAAAATAGAGTGTATTATAATAAGAAGTTAAAAAGCTTAGCCTAAAATTTCCTAACTTAAAACTTGAAATTTGATATTCACAGAATTCACCGTTGCTTTGCTTACCCGGACATTTCATGTTGTAAATCATCACAAAGCACCATTGAAATTCCAACAATTCTTTGGGTGGATCCATCCATACGACGACACCCCAGACTGATTAACCATTCCAGACAAGCTAGATATTCAAGCTTGTAACTACGTATATTTTGATCCCTATCGTCTGGACCTATACACTACTTACATATATTAAAAAATCTTGAGTTTAGGCCGGAAGAATGGAAACTGCATTACGGGCAAGATGGGACTTCTGACTCAAAATGTCCACGGGCTAGAAAAGAAAGATATGTTATATTTGCTAATGGCTTGGCGGATACCACCATCACAAGTTTTTCTTGCTACAAGAAACACACATCACCAAATGGAATAGCTAAGGAGACAAGACAGCAATGGGAGCACCTTTGGGGTCAGTTCCGACCCGGGAGGGCATCAGCATTCTGGAGTATCGGACAGTACAAACGGGGAGGGGTGGCAATACTTATTCATCCTGACATTGCAGAAGAGGTTATCCCATGACGAGAAGACAAATGGACGAATCGTTTTATCACCTTGCAATTGAATATTTTTTATCATCAACTTTTACGCACATTCCGGGGAGGCGACGAACAGAGATAGATTTTTCTCGGAGCTTTCATCTTTTTAGCAAGATGTTAGCATGCCTATCATACTAGCAGGCAATTTTAATTGCGTGGAGTCGCCTGTCTTAGATCGGTTAGGCGGACACAGAACGGACAAATCGGAGAGTATTTTAACTAATTTGGTGGGTAAGTTACAACTATTGGATACTGGAGCATTGATGGGATCAGCATTACACGATGAGAGGTTGGAGCCACTGATCATTTCACATATTGGCGTGGAGAACAAGCGAGTCGTATTGATCGCCTATACATTTCGCATACTTTATCGTCTGGTCCAATGACATTACGGTGAGGAATACCCCAGTTTACTCGGACCATGAGCAGGTATTAGTCACTCTTCGGGATCCAGGGGTTTTCACGGCCGCATCTATTAGGCAGAGTAACACGACAGGGTACCTGTACCACGGTTACAAAATACCTAACACCACACAAACATTTCTCGAGTCAATTACTAATTCCTTGGATTCTTTTAGCAGAGGTAGGATCGCCTGAGACCAATGGGTAGCTGAATGGCAGGATGCTTTATTCCACGCAGTTCGAAAGGTGGATCGTCGTCGGCGACGTAGGGCTTGGCAATTGCAATGTCATATTACTTTCAATGCGAGAACCAGAAAACAAAAGGTTACAAGCGTTACAGTTAGACTATATAAAAATCATACGAACAGACGAGGTAACGTGTTACATAGATCGGCAATAATATTAGGTGGTTATATTGTAGAACTACGATTCTTTGAGCGACTGCTTCGGCAAGATCTCGTCAGTACCCTTGACCTATGCCTAATAACGTTTGTTTTGGAATCCCATGCGGAAATTAACGTCAAAGTCAATCATTGCCTGGGCATGAGATCCGTCTTTCAATGCCCGAGCTCCTTCCTCAATTAGGCGATAAGGGCTATTCTGTAATGTGGAAGATAGGAAAGTCTGTCCAAATACTTGGCAATTCCCGGCGGACGCGGTGTTAGCTGCCGTTTATCGCAGTATCTGCGTGACTCTGTCTAGTGATATTGGTTCTGTATGAGGGCTGCCTGTTTATTCTGATATTGCATTGTGTTACAAAGGTCCCTCATACTGTTCCACCTCCTTTAAAAAGTTTGTCAGTGTTTCTTTAATCTTGGTCTCCCTGATGAGGATATCAGTGTTTAGATTCTGCTTTGTTGCTAACGCAGATACATCTCCTGATGTTCTCGGTGACGACTTGGCCGTGTTGTTCGGAGGAAGTGATTTAGCATCCGTTTGTGAAGTGACGCCTCCAAACGTTTGTTTGTCCGATGTTGACCGCGTCCGGTCTTCGTGACAAAGAATCGCGATCCTGTTTAACAACCTGAGATAAAGTTGTCCCAGGAGGGTTAGTCTTCGTATTCGAATCCCTGTTGCGATCGTTCCTCGTTACTGTGGTCCATCCATCAGAAGTTGTGTATGTGCTTCGTTGCTGATCCAGAAATTTTCGTCCCTCTTTTCCTTGTGTGTGATGCAATTTGATGGGTTCATTGTCTTCTGCCATCGTATTACTCGTAGAAGCCACTGTGGAGTTAGCGATGGCTGATTCTGCATTGAACTTCTCCGAGTTGCTCGAGGCTTGAGCTTCCGTATCCTTTTGTTGTTTAAGCGGTCTTCCACCGACGTCCTTAATTCTTCCACACTATTGAACGTTGGAGATGGTATGCTGACTTTGTTCGCTTCTTCATTTGTAATAGAAATACAATTTTCCTTTAATAGGGCACCCAGTGGAGCCGTGCACTTGCGCATAGGATGCCTTATCGCTCCGCACCGAAAACATTGTCGCTTACCCCCTCATTGCTGAGTGTTCCACAACCAAACCCATACCACACCAAAAAATATCTGCTACCCCTCGCAGTGAGGGCGAGCAGGTGTCCGATTGAAAAGCCATTTCCCACTGTGTCGAGGTGTCTAAAAATGGCCCTCCACTATCCATGCTACCAAGCTGGAAATTAACGTCTAAAATTGTATGCAACATTCCATATAATCGTGATAAGTCCAATGTCCGCGTTATATTCTTGAGGACGCATGTGAAGAATCCCTGCTGGCCGTATATTTCACCATTGGCGTCAAGTCGTTTCTCCCATGGATTATTTGTTGGCGAAGTCCTTTTGCTATCTAAAGTTTTTAGATCAAGATCAAAACGATGAAAGGGAACTTTCATCCCTTCGAATTTTTCAGCAATATCCCGTGTAAAAAATGAAAAAGTAAAGAATGATTGCCGACATTGTAGCTTATGGTTTTCACCTGCGCTACCGTCTTCCAAAGTTCAGTCGAATCCGAGTTAAGAGTGAATATATTTATGAGTGGTTTAGAGCTAACTAATATAATTAGATCTAGACTAATCATATAAACATGTAATATAAAACTGATCTAATCATACTCCTTTTATTAGATCTCTTCTTGTGCCGTCGCTGCGTTAGTAATACTTTTTTGAATGCTCTTTGTGCTAAGAAAATCTTTTTTGATGGTGCTCTTCCCCTTTTAGTCAAGGATAAGACATCCCTTTACCTGAGCCCGTATGGTCTGTACTAAGCGCACATGCTACCCAAACGACATTATCCGCTTGACGAACTGGGGGAGTTGTCGTGCAATTATTGTTCCTTTTACCAGTCCTTTCACGATCTCCCATTCAGCTTCTGTCCCTTCTCGACATTGAAGAAGTGCGTATTTTCGTAATCCTGTTCGCAATCTTTCCTTAATTTCGTATTTTCTCCTGAGAGTATTCTGTCGTCTTGAAAAAAAAAGTTTTTTTGACTGTTTTCTGGGGCTCCACAGAGTTCGGTCCGCCCTAATAATTCCCCAGGATGACTTCAAACGACTGGGTGGACTTCTGGGCCCCTAGCATAGCCCCAATAATCTTGTCCTTCCAGGTGGTCCAATTCTGTTTATTTTCCACCAATATCACTTAAAAAAAGTCAATTAAACGCTCCATTTCGGCCTGTTTGAGCATGGGTAATCTCTTGGTCGCCGGTGATATTCTGGACAACGGGCCCTTCGCTTTAACGTAGATGCTCGAGAATAATTCCTGTGTGATACCCAACAACGCTTGGACTCTGAGCGTAGTGCTGTTAACGTGCCGTAAACGGGCGGAAAGGGCATCGGCCATATCTGCAGCAGTGCTTAAGCTCCTGGTTGGCAGCTGGTGTTTGCTCCCCTGGTTCTGTAGGGTGCCGTCCCGCATTGCTGGTTTACGTCCTCACTTACGACCGGTTTTTTGGTACTGATTACCAGTTCCTCTTCGGTCGGGTTGTCGACCCTTGCTGTCGATATCCGACTCCTGGGTTTCCGGCACAATATCATCCCTCTTATCTGAGGTGTTCGTGTTCGGAAGTTCAGAGACTTCCCGCTCCTCAGTTCTTGCCCCCCCCCCGGACGGGTCACCGGGTATAGGCCCAGGGCATCATCCATTATAGGAACACCCATCGGTTTAGATATTATTATTGCGTTTTTAGCCCCTACTGCTCGACCCCTGTGTGGTTGAAGTTGCAAATTAGGAACTACAGTCACACCTCCCAATGAGAACTCCCCTAACTGGTACAAATTCTGTATCTGAAGCCACAAGTCTCTGCACCAATCTGTACACTGTATTTTTGTATGGGCGAGCGAATTCCCTCTTTTCCTGGGTCATTTTATAAGTGGTCACCAGAGATAGGGAGTGTTTCAGGGTGTAAAGTATAAGATTGCAACTTTGTGCTGGAAAATCTGAGACGAATAGAGATGAAGATGTTTGAGGAGAAGAAGCCTGTCGAGTGTGTGTCCCTGTTTTCCACTATGCGAATCTAAAGAAGTGCACCTTCGGTGCGCCTGAAATACCCGTCTTTGGCTGCTTTGTGGACAAGAACGGGGTGCGCCCTGATCAATGTTTTCGACTAACTTTAAAAGCACGGTATTATCCGAACATCGGATCCCAAGTGTTTCTAACGCTGCACGAAAAGCTTCATAGCTTAATTCACGCTCGCCTTCCGGTCCGGCCCCTTCAAATGCGACACGAAGGCGGGACGGCGTTACATCAAAATCCGACCCCACCATATTCAACTCATCATATCTATCGATTGTCTTTTTAGAGACACATGGGTAAAACTAGTATAATTGCCAACATGACCATCGCTTGTATGTTCAGAGGTGGATGGATTAAAATACGACGAGATTTTATTCATACACTTAACTCTAACTCGGTTGTCTGGAAACTGCGACGTGTGCTACTGAAATTTCAACTGAAAAAAAGCTTGCGGGTTAAAGTGATGCTAAAGCTCTCCGTGGAGATGAATCGTGTGTGGCCAAACTTTAGATCAGTGGATTCTCTTCATCCACTGAGTAGTAATCCATTCCATGCTTGGTTGACAACCTTCCGGTACTCTAGAAAACAACCCGTTGGCATAAGAAGCTCGGGTCCAGAGCCGTTTTCGTCAAATTCATTCTTTATAGCGAACATAGAGTTGCAAGGCAACGACAATGGCAATGGTCAAGACCCAAAAGAAAGCATAGCCATAACGTTGATGGAGTTCCGGTATGTCGTCGAAATTCATTGCATAGACATCGAACCCGGAAAAATCACACCGTGATGGTATACATGACATAATTCATTTGCGAGGCTTATGCGTCGCGATATTCGTCCGTGAGTTGGCGACACATTTGCAATTACATGTCAATATCATGGAGGACCTGGACGGCATGACCGTGTACGTCCCAGACATAATCCGTGACAATGGCATTGAAATCTCGACTTTCAATGATGTTTTTCAACACTTCGCGCGCAGGTGTCAAAAGTCGACGAAGGCAAACTAATTCACTCTTTAACACGCGCAACGAGCGGAATTCGAACCGATGCCGCGCTTGATCGATCTGGATCTCGAGCTGCATGAGACACTCGGTGATGGAATCCACCCCGTGGATCACTTGATCCACAACCAACCGAGTGGGCAAAAAACGTCGCATCATGGCGGCGTAACTTGGAGTACGGCACGGTGAGACAACGATTTAATTCGCCCCAGAACATCATTTTCACCACCATCTATGATGGTAATAACTGTCTCATTTTCAACGTTAAAGATAAAGACGTGTTCAATCCAGAGCCGCAAAGCCTTTTCCTCCTCTGTTTATTTAAACGCAAGGTTCATTTTCTGGCTAAACGAGCTACCAATTGCTAGGTTCCATTAAGCAGGTGGTTTTCGCGTAAAATCACGTACTCACTTGGATCACCTCTAGCTCGTAGTAGAGATGATCCCAGTGAGTACGTCTTTTCACTGGGCACCTAGTTAGGAGAAAAATTCAGATGGAAACTGTGAAGATGCAAACTATATTTGACGTAAAAGTAAGTTTTCGAGGCCGTGTGACACTAAAGCCAAAATGTGCAAACTTTCAATGTTCGATACGCCAAAATTTCTTTTTTAAAAGTTGTAACTATCTCCTTATTGTTTTTATCCGAGCCCCGGTCTAGTCCAATCAAGTGTACCCGTGTCGCATTAGCTGGCAGGAAGATATAACATGTAACGTAATTCATCAGATTATGGCACTAAAATGGCTATTTTAAGCGTTTTGGTCACCATTTTTGGCACTTTTAAGCCAAAGAGGTACATAAATAAAGCTGCTTTAATGGTGCGTCAGCTGGTTTGTTCATAAACCTAAGCCCTTAATATTTGTCTTCTCCAATGGCAATGATTTTTCTATGCAGCAGATTATGGCAGGAGCTCTATTGAGGAGAACGGCTACTATTGTTTAATTTTTGTCAGACGGACCAAAAAAACATACGGGGACATCGAGATAAATAAAAAAATTTAGTTATTAAGAGAGAAATATCAATGGACTGTTTTTTTGCGCAAGAGTCGTGTGATTTGCTCGCCGGGCGCCATAAACTGATGCTGTAAAAAGCTTGCCAGTGATTGGAGTGTATTTTGAAAATCGTGTCTCTGATTGGTCATCGAGATTTTTTCCGCCATAAACTGATGACCCGCCATAACCTGATGAATTACGTTAAGACAACTTTTTGTCCCCTGGCATAGGAGGGTAAAATAGGCGAAAAACGTTGCCTATTAGATCCGGAGACAATTCTTCATTATTGTGCGGATGTTCTTACCAGAGTAGATATCAAATGGACGCGAGAATATATGCCAAGATCATCGGACTTTTTGGCATTCTTTTCCTTCTTTTCTCGCGGCAGCTAGTGTGGTGCTCGCGCAACGCGAGTAATGCTACACACTTCGCAAGTAGCGCTGGGATCGTCGCCGATAAAGTTTGCACATGTGCAAGCATGACACTCCCAATACATTTTCAGTCCTTGAGGGCTGATCGTCGACCCTACCTGAAACCGTATACAACACAACGTAGGAGCGCCGACTCCCTGGTCTATCTCATCTGCAAGATCATCCCATTCTATAAGGCAAAATGTGTACCAATGCGTTTAACCCACAAACGATGCTCTTGGAGCGCAACAAGACCACAGTGAAGCGGTCTGCCCCCAAAGATGACCATAAATCAGCAAACCGGGTCATCAAATCCAAAACAGGCTTGAGTTCGTATTTCTTCACAAAATTTCCCCCGTTTGGACATCCAGCTTTAGCTCTTGTTGATCTAAATTTCCTAGCACCCCCGACACCAGATTCTTCGATCCTATCGCACTCGTCGGTCCGTTCGGTTAACAGAAGTGCAATTTGAATGATGTTCATAGTAGTTAGTACCGTATCCCCCCCATATATGGCGTTTTTATATCTGGACCACTCGAATTTTCTTGGGTCGTGAGTGCGCCACATAAGGAGGTGTGACTATAATGTTTTTTGGTCAATTTTGCTAGCAATAATAGACTGATTTCTTCTTTGATTCTGTATTAACGTTAATATACACCAAAGCTTAATTGGTTTCGTCAAATGTCCAAAATAGAATCAGTAATGACCAAAACTATTCGACACCTTTTCATAAATTATACAAACCATCAAAAACGATTTTGAAGGGTATAACTATCAACATTACTAACCAAACAAAAAATAAAAACGAGCGGGATTTAGCCTCGGGCGAGGTGCGCGCGAATTTTTCGCGCCAAATTCATTATGCGCGCTCCCAGGAGCGTGCGCATTTATCAAAAAAGTATCATTTCCCATCCAACCACCAAGATGCCATATCAGCGCTACAATCTCGACGTCAAATTGCGTGTTCTTCAAGCGGCTCAAGACGGCCGTGATTGGCGCGCAATCGCCGCTGCCAACGGCATTAAACGAACGACAGCTTCAACATGGGTGTATCGCGACCAAGGCCAGCCTGCAGCGCGCCAGGTCGGTGGTGGTCGCTCACGCCTGCTTCAACAGCCCCAACTGGACTTTCTACAGCGCCTGATTGCAGATAATTGCTTGCTGTCGCTGGCACAGATGGCGACGCTTATCGAGAAAGAGTTTGCCGGGTCTGTGTCCCGTCAGACGGTGGGTAGGGCTCTTGACGCCTGGGTTACTCTATTAAGATGACGCACATAGAGAAGCAGCTCTATGAACACGATTGAAAACAAGGACCAAGCGTTTGAGTTTCTTTCAAACTGCTTACAGTTCCAAGCTGCCGGAAAGAAGATATTTTTACATGGACGAGACCAACATCAATGTGTGGTGCAGTCGCGGCTGCGGCTGGAGAAAAAAAGGACACCGAGCGGTCAAGCTCACTACAGCGTCGGGTGGACGGAGCTTGCATGTTATTGCGTGCTTCAGCGCCGGCGGTATCGTTCATTCGGAGCATCAGTTTGGCTCGTTCAAGAAGCCACAGTGTCAAGGATTTGTTCGCCGCGTCTTTGACCGTTTGCGTCTCTTTCACGATCTCAAAGACGTCGTACTTGTAATCGACAATGCTCCATGCCATTCGCACGCTGAGGACTTCACGCACGATCCAATGTACATGGAAGCGACGATCCTCCGGCTCGGCCCGTACTCTCCTACGCTCAAACCTATTGAAAACATGTTCTCGGTATTCAAGAGCCAAGTCAAGTCCTTTTTGGCGCGCAACCGTCAAGAGATAGTGAGCACACCAGCTGGGAAGACGCAGATTGCTCACCGCAGTGCTTTTCTTGTGCGTGCTGCTGAGATTTACTTTCCTTCTGTTGCGACCCCCCAGCTGTGCGCCGCCTGCGCGTCTCACACGCTCAAATTTCACGGTGCGGTACTGACACTAGCTGACGTAGCGGTAGGGGAGTGAGGTTCCCATGTTGGGGACATACCTTTTTACAGCGTGGAGGGGTTGAGTATGAATTTCTTTCATCAACCGTTAAGTCGAGTGTGTATACGCGTTTCACTTTTTCATGTATACTTACAAAAGTGTTGGCGGCGATGAAATGTTCGGTTCTATTTGAGTGTTTAAGTAGATTTCTCTTTGGTGGACTTGGAACGACAAGGTTTCAGCGTGTTGTTCTTGGGGCATTGTAAATCGACAAGTCAGCAGGAGCTGGAGCCATTTGATGTATTTATTTGTCTTATGTTTGGAGTGATGCTAGCGATGTGTTTAAAATGCTTTTTACTAGATAATAATCTGATTATTGGAGGTGGTTTAGCTATGGATGCTCATATCGAGTCAATTCATGTACTTGTTTAGGTCAATGGGATATCCGCTAGGAAGATCGCTGCAAGCTACGACCATGCTGCCGCGGTGACAGAGGATGATCGGCTGTACATGTGGGGCGCTAAAATCTCGTTTATCCTCTTGAGATGACGTCATTGAATGAGGTTGTGGAAGATAATACACGGCAGCAGCATTGGTGGACGATGGTAATGTCGTCACGTTTGGCAACGGTATTTCCAAATACACGGTGACCGCAAATACCAACTACTGACTGTTAATTTTCAGGCTATCGAGGACTATTTGGGCAAGACAGAAGGCGTCTTGTACTCTTATCAGTCAAAAGCGAGGTATCGTTCGACCGTGACTTGATTAAAGAGGAGCAGAGCGAATTAAAGAAATTCATTGAGGACGCAGGCTACAAGGCGACGTTTTTGCATGTTGTGGAACCAGGCGATGACGATTCACTTGAGCTCAAGTTTACAGTCACAGGAATGAGCTGCGCGGTATGTGTGAGCAAGATGGAGACGGCGGTTAGCAAGCTACCAGAAATTATCATGCATGTCAAGCAGCGTCTGCATAAAATCATCCACTGCGAAGACCATTGCAGTCAATTAATGGATTCGAATTCCCGTCTCATTCGATCTGTGGCTTTGGCATTGACAAAAGTCAATCAACCGATAAAAAAGATGGGCATCATGCACAAATTGCTGCATTCATTAAAGGAACAACTCACGCGTATGATCCAAGAGAAAGCACAGTATCGAAGTGAAATCAAACAGACCGAACCCAACGCAGCAGCTACGGCGGGGCACGTGGTTGCCTCATCAGTGGGTCGATCTGCTAGTGTCGATAAGCTCCATTACTCGCGATCGCGTCATGTTCATTCGTATACTCCTCAAAAGGAACACAGCGAAGGAAGCAACATTTCAAGTGATGCAGCCAATAGTAGTGTCGGTTTACGCCACGTGCGACCTCAAGAAGCCTTGTCACCCGAAGAAATCAAATACCCGGAACCATGTGGTCGCAAGTCGCTCGACGTGATGCGAGAACGGTGGGCGAAATGTATCGTGATTTTTATGTGAAAAAAACGGGATACATACGATTTGTCCAAGATCCCCGACATTCACGATTGTATTCGGTATGATGTCGAGCACAATGCGCACCTTAATTTGACCGACGTGCGAGACCTCTTGGACATTTCCAGTGCTTTATCTCACGCGCTTGTCCCGCAAGAGTATGGCATTAATGTCGACAAAAAGATCTTTATTGGATCGGCCATGTGCCGGACTCTCTTGTCAAAGATCAATACCGACTTGGATCTCACGCGGGGACTCAAGCCTCATCTATTGAAAGACCATAACACGCATCGTCTAAATCCTTGCTATGCGAAAACGATCAAGTCTGCGCACCGATCTGTGCGAACACGGTTGTATTTTACCTGTGAATCGCATCTGCATTCGCTATTGAACGTCTTGCGTTATAGTCGTGAGGAATGTATCGTCAAGAGTCCAATTGGCGAAGAATCGCGCAAGTGGATTGAAGACATTCCCGAGCTTTGCTACATGACGCACTTTGTCATCCGTGTCTTTGAGCGTGTCCAGCACTCGATCGAGGATCCTCAATTTTTCGCATTGAGATTTTCTTATCGCCTGGAGCCGATCACGCGACCCGCTTCGTACTGGTATTGAGAAACAGCATGAAGTCGCACCACTGAAAATTATCTCTCGGGAAGGTCTCACATGCCAGGAATTGTTCGATTATGTGGCCAATTGTATCGATTACGCCGAGGAGAATGAAGTCAAAGAGATGGTTAGTCGCAAAGTAGCAAGCAAGGGCTATGGCAGTCTCGAGAACGAAGTCGAAGAGACCAATAGTGGGGATGGTACACCCGTCAAACGATCGACATATTCACTAAGCAACAACAGCAGCGATAGCAATTTCAGCACGGACAATTAATTGATCGTCTCTTCATAAGAAAAACACTGAAAGTAGCAGGCCTACGTTAGGGAATCTGTTTCGTTGTGTCACTTTGTTTCCCGCGTTTCTGCTGCTTGAGACTCTGCTTTTGTCTTGAGATCAAACATACTATTAACGCCATGAAGTGACCCTGTGGCAGAGAAATCGCGTTTAATCGTCGGTGGTGGCGGCTGCTGTTCGCATTCTTCGGGATGTCCACCATTTCTGGCGTCATTTGATGGAACTGAAGACTCGAAGCGGGACATTTCATCGTGACGTGATTTAAAATGCAAAAAAATTTCACGTCCATGATCCAAGTGGACCATCTCGTCATTCACGTGTTCCGTTTGTTCAAATTGTGTAATCTCACGATGCGCAAACTCGCCATCCAGTGATTCCATGTGCAGCACTTCGGTTTGATGTCGTTCCTTTTCCACGAGTCGCTGGGCTTGTCCCTTGTCGTCAATATTTGTGTACTCGACAAGACGCTCTTGGATTGTCACTTCGCGCTTCTTCCAAAGACCAGGAGCTGGTGGACACGCGCCATAGTCAGGAAAAAACTTGGCGTGACGGGGTCAAAAGCCACAAGAAACTTGCTAGTTTTATGAGAACGAGACGAGGAAGTGCGAGAGACAAGCTTATGGTTTTCTTCTCGTTCCTTTTTTGGCTGCCGCAGAGAGCTGGCCGATTGTAAAAATCTTACCAAACGCGTCAAGTCGAGCTGTGTCTCGTGCGGCTTTAAGGCAAATACGTGGACAAGCAGGAAGCGACGAAACGGTGGAATCGACAGGTAAGCGCACAAGTCATCGAGGTCCAAGACGTTAAGATTTTTTTCGCTCTCGATTTGCGTTTTTAGACATTGAAATTGTTGTTCGAAGGTCTCTCGAGGACGTCGCAAGTTGAAGGCACGCAGCACTAAAAAGTGTTGCAACTTAACGCGTCGCTTTGCGTCTTTCGTTACCATGAGATGAATTTCAATGACGAGACCGATACAAAAGCCATCGTACGAGACGTGTGTTCCATAATGCTACAATGCTATTCACACAGAGATCACAAGAGAGTGCTGTCATGGGGTCGTGGAATTGTACAATCGGAATACGAGCTCGTAAGACGGCGTGGATCGTGTCACGGTTTGATATATCGTTTTGAAAGAGATAACGACGGAAATGTTCTTGAATTTCATGAATCAACGGCGCAGTTTCGTGGCGAAAGTTGGCGGCAGATGGCAATAGGGCACAAAGATCTACATCGACCGTTTGTTGGTCGTTTACATCGAATAGTAGCAACAAGCTAGTGACGGAAGAACCAAAGGGAATTACACGTACATCAGGCCAGAGAAGCGAAAGAAGGAATTGAATAAGATGGACTACTTGTTGACGCAAGGCCAGCGTTTCGTCAACACTTGCAAGCTCCTTTTTTCCTCTACGACTTCAGCCACTTTTGTCGCCTTGACACGCAGTTGAGTCGCAAATGCTCGCGCATAAAGTGGGACCAAATGACACAATTTTCCACTTTCGAGACATTTTGTCACTATCGCCCGTTGCAATCTCTTGCTTCGTTCGAGTTTCTCTTCATTTGAATCGGGTGGATGGAGCATCAAGTGCACAGCTGCCTTTACGACTGTCTTGGTGGGTTTGCTTTCAATTGATTGTAATAACCACGGCCACACAAACTGTTCCAGTCGATCATTTGTCTCGAGAATCGATTCATCCAATTCAACTATAAATTGAGCCACTAGCAGTGGCGAAGTAATTACTAGAACACGGAGTACTTCTTTTCCTTGAAGATGTAAACGTTTCGCATAATGAGCCGCAGCTCGAGGAGCCTCATGATCATTTAAAAGAGTACGTACAACTGTCGCCCGTGCTTCCGAAGTCCCCATTTGGAGTGCTAGACTCTGCGCTGCATTCCATTCCCAACTCGAGCTCCTTTTCGACAATAGAGTGTGTAATGATGTATTAGGCGATAGCGAAACAAACGTCGCACGAGATAATCGCTCGGTCTTGGACTTGCGACGTCCTCGACGCTTTTTACGCTTTGGTTCTGCTGACATTTGTGGTGATTTGTAACCCGTCATTTTATTGCCAACAAAATATTAAATATACAGCTCGTCAGGCTCGACACACCCTTGCAATCGAACTGCAATTGCACTCCTTAATTTGTTTCAGCAGTAGGTGCCACCGCTTCACACTGAATCTTCTTCGATGGTCCTTCCCCCCCCTCATCATCTTCCGCCGTGCGAGCTCGCTTAAGCAAATGTGTAGTAGAATCATCTTCTGGGACAACGCTGTCCTTGATGGTCGTCACCTGCATGTCATCAGTGGTCTTGGCAGGTCCATCGGCATTCACGACATCCGTTTCAACAGTCTCTCCAAACGACACTCGTCTGCGTTTCTTCACTACACATCAATTTTGAAAATAAGATTGTTTATACGAGTACTATTTGTAGCAGGTTCGACGAATAATTTTGGTCATTACTGATTCTATTTTGGACATTTGACGAAACCAATTGAGCTTTGGTGTAGACTCCCCCCCGTATGTCCCACTGGATCCGACTTTTACGGTATATGCGTAAATTGGACTATCGCCTATTGGTCAAAATGGATAAAAATTAATTGGCCAATCACCGCCTGTCGTTTTTTTGGACGGTACTACCTTGAAGATACCGAGAAATGCACCTCCTACGAAGCGTGGCAGCACTGACAGCGACGTTGCTTGTCAGCGTTGATGCTGGCTGCAGCTCAAGTAAGTGGAGGCCCCCCATTAATGGCGTGTACAACACGACGAGTCGTATCGACCCTAACAAGCTTAACGTGCATCTCATTGCGCACTCCCATGACGACCCGGGCTGGCTCATGAACGTGGATCAGTATTACGTGCAAAAAGTGCAATACATTTTGGATACGGTTGTTGAGGAGCTTGTGCGCAACTCGGACCGTCAGTTTATGTTTGTCGAGCAGTCGTACTTTCAGCGCTGGTGGCATGAGCAGGGCACGAAGGTGCGCCACATCGTCAAGAAGCTTGTGAAAGAGGGACGTCTAGATCTCACAGCCAACGGAGGCTGGTGCATGCACGATGAGGCCACAGCGCACTACATTGCTATGGTCGACCAGACGGCGTATGGTCACCAGCTGCTCATGGATGAGTTTGGCATCAGTCCACGCATTGGGTGGCAGATTGACCCATTCGGCCACTCGGCCACGCAGGGTTCGCTCTTGTCCCATGGCGTGGGCTTTGATGCGCTCTACTTTGCTCGTATCGACTATCAAGACTATGAAAATCGCAAGCAAAACAAAGACCTGGAATTTATCTGGCGTCCGAGCAAGTCTCGGGGCAAAAGCTCACAAGTATTTACTGGTGAAATCATTGACACGTATTGCCCACCTGGGAAATTTTTCTATGGCGACAGTGCCAACGAAATCCAAGATGATGCCAATCTCCATGACTATGACGTGTGTGACGAGGTGAATCAATTCGTTGATAACGCCCAGATGCGTGGCACAGCGTCCAAAGGGAACCATATTTTTCTTCCCATGGGCTGCGACTTTCAGTACGATAACTCACGTCGTTGGTTTAAGAACATGGACAAAATCATCCACTACGTCAACCAGGACGGACGTGTCAATGTTCTCTACTCGAATCTCTCTTTCTACACAGACATGAAGCGTGCTGAAGGTCTCACGTGGAGCGTCAAGACGGATGATTTCTTTCCATATGGATCTGCTCGTGATGATTACTGGTCGGGCTACTTTACGAGCCGGCCATCTTTAAAACGATTTACTCGCATGGCGAATACATTATTACAGCAAGCTCGACAGCTGGATGCCGTCTATCAAAGCCACCATTCTTCCCAGTTGGATGCACTCCAACGAGCGGTCGCTCTTGTGCAACACCACGATGGCGTGTCTGGCACGGAGAAACAAAGTGTCGCGGACGACTACGCCCTTCGATTGACTGATGGCATCATCCAGGCCGAGAAAGAGCTGAACGAGGTATTGTTTGTGATTGGTCAAAAAGAGTCGTACCACTTATGTTTGCAGACGAACGCAAGCATTTGTGACATCTCGACTCAGAATAGTGACTTTGAGGTACTCGTACACAATGCCCTCGCGCGGAAAACAGTTGAAACGGTATCAATTCCCATCTCCCACAAGTCGGCAAAGGTAGTGGTGCTCTCTGGCAGCGCCACGGTCCGTGGACAAAATGTGTACGTTGCTTTGCCGGTGCATCCGGAGGCAACAGTTGCCCCGTACTCGTTGGTGTTTAGCGTTGAGCTCGAACCATTAAGTACGAGTCGGTTCTTGGTAAAGCAGACAGAGGGGTTTATTCTTGAAAATGTTCAAGCGGACAAGGAAATGGCAGGAGCTAAGAGATTGGACGATGACGTGGTTGTCCTGGAGAACAATCTGATACGAGCTGAGATTAACAAGACGACGGGCTTTATGACAAAGTTAACGAACAAGAAGAAGAATATCGAGATACCAATTTCGCTTGATGTGGCCTATTACCAGGCATTTCAAGCAGATGGTCCGAAATCGGGTGCCTATGTGTTTCGTCCAGACTCGGATCAAACCTACCCAGTGACTGGCAAGCAGGACTTGATGACTGGGAGCTCGACATACGACGTGACGATGGTTGTATTGCAAACAGATTTTACCGCTGATGCTGGTCTCGGGAGTGTGTCCCGCGTGGCTTTCAAGATTGGCAGCTGGGTGACGCTCGAGTATCGCGTGAATGACGAGGATGAGTTTGTGGAGATTGAGTGGACGGTTGGACCCATACCGATCGAGGACAAGCAAGGTAAAGAGGTCATCTTGCGTTTTGATACTGGAAACAGCATTGCATCGAATGGTACGCTGTATACCGACTCGAATGGTCTGGAGTTTATGAAGCGCGTGCGTAATCATCGCGATACGTGGAATTTAACGTTGCATGATAAAGAGGAGGCAGTCGCGGCCAATTACTTTCCTATTACTACTGGCGCGTTTATTAAAGACGAGAAGCACCAGGTGAATGTCGTGACGGACCGTGCACAAGGAGCAGCGAGTTTGGTGGACGGACAGCTCGAGGTGATGGTTCATCGCCGTCTGCTTGAGGATGATATGAAGGGCGTCAGCGAACCTCTAAATGAGACCGAGTCTGTATACGACACAAGTACGAAAACGTACGTGACAAAGGGACTGGTAGTCCGTGGCAACTTTTTTATCAACGTAGACTCGGCCGAGGATGGCATGCGCAGCATTCGCTCGAAAATGGAGTCGCAATTTTTCCGTCCCTTGATGATGTTTCGCAAACCCGTTTCTTCTTTTAACGTGAACGCCAAGGTGCCGTGGCTACGAGTTGGTGAATTTCCTCGGAATGTGGGGCTGACAACGCTACAGGAGCTGTCCAAGCATTGTCTGATGGTGCGCTTGACGCATTTGTACGCGATTGAGGAACACTTTAATCTGTCGAAACCTGCGACGATCAACTTTTCCGAGCTGTTTTCAGTGAAGAATTTTAAAGTGTCGGAAGTGACAGAGCTGGTACTGACTGGAACGAAGGAATTGAAACGGGAAGACAAAGGACTGAGTGCCATGGAGTGGAAGACGATGGACGAGGCGTATGGTTGGTCTCCTCGTTCTCTGCCGGTGAAAGACACGTCGGTGACGCTGCAAGCGATGGAGGTGCGAGCTTTCCGGGTGTGCTTTGGAAAGAGTGGGGAGGCTGGGAATGTTGAGGCGAAGGATCACTGGGACGAAGAAGTTTCGTTTGGGGTTGCACTTCAGGATCTGGCTGAGATCATAGCCATTGAGTAAGGAGCGGGTTAAGCGGTTGGAGTTGATGATTTTTTAAGATGCGCTGCTTGACACTGCCATCTTCACTTGTTTTTTTGCTTGAATACAGTAACAACAATCATTGACATTACTACTACTTTGAAGGAGTAGTAGTAATGTCTATGATGAACGTTAATAAATAATCTGTGTTTCTGTTGAGCTTCACAGACGTTAGTAGTTGGACATACTAAACGGAGGGAGCCATACACTGTACTATTTTACTTTACTAAACTAAACTATACTATACTAAATTACTATACTATTACTATATTATATATACTATTCTATACTATTACTATACTTATACTATACTATACTATACATAACTATTACTATACTATACTATACTATACTATACTATACTTATACTATACTATACTATACTATACTATACTATACTATACTACACTATACTATACTACACTATACTGAACTACAGTAAAGGGGTTCAGAGCTCTTTTCACGGAATGTTGACTTGTTTATGTAGATTGTAAAGACAGCACAATATAGAGACCAGTATCCCGAAATGCGTGATAAGAACATGTACGTATTTTATCAATTTCTACGTGTATTTCTATTTACCGATATATATATTCATTTCAATGAAGGGCGTCGAAGTGGACAGTAAGCTCGACGAAGGCATTCCATTGAATGTAGCAGCTACCCCACCTCAACACGTTGGCGTACTAGGAGTTTTTTTCTTGAGGTGCAAAGGCTTTTGGACACGTGTGAGGGTAATTCCGACTTTGGCGGGTTTGGTAATTGTATTAGTAGCGTTTGGTTTGACAGTGGAAACACAGCTGATAACGGGCACGCCACCAACAGTGGGAACACAGCTGATGACGGACACGGACACGGCAACAAGTTCGGTGCTTAGTGAGAAAGAAGTGTGCAGTCCGCGCGTTTTAAACGTTTCGGAGATTGATTACCACTCAGGTCACCGCTTCTACGCAACGTTGAAAGAGATGGGTCCCCCAACGCCTTTAACGTTTCGTGGTGTCCACACAAAGCTATGCGAGGAAAAAAAGCGGAAAGACATGAAGTTTCAATACTGTTTGCCAATCGATGGAAGAAAAGATATACCTTATTGCACCGCAAGTGATCGGACAGATCTACTCAGTGTTGCCTCCCCCAAGTCCGTGTGCTTTGCCAGCGTGCTCCATCTCTTGCTAGTGGACGTGTACGACGAATTGAAAGCGGCTGGAAACACGCCGCTGGTCATCTTCGGCTCACTGCTTGGTGCCGTTCGAAACGGGTCTATGATTCCGTTTACAGAGGACACAGACATTGGATACGATGATAAAACAATGAAGCCACAAGAATTGCAAGAAAAGCTGTGGCAAAAAGGGTATCACATGTTTCACAAGAATATTTGGCGTGTGTGTGTTGCACCAACGCACCCGCTTGCCTCCCACCTCTATGACCCAACGCTACCACTCACCACAGATTTCGGAGGTCCTTACCTGGATTTGTACAAGATGAAAAAGTTGAAGAGTGGCAAGTGGACAATCCAGTCCTTTGCTCAGGGTCGCAAGATACCCAAGAAAGTGATTGAACCGTTTTCGACGGTAACGATCAATGGAATGCCCTATGATACCGTGCACATGCCGGATTTCTTCTTGAGGGTGGCTTACGGACCCAACTACATGACTCCAAAGCCGCGAAAAAAGAGACTTCCACCCTCGATTAAAGCGATTATAAAAGCGATAAAATGGCGACAAGCTCTACAACGTCAACAACGTCGAAAACAGTCGAATTAAGTGGTAACTACATTTATCGCTGTAACGGGTGAGAGCATTAACTCGCGTTGTAAAACTTTTTTAGACTGTCATGTCATGGAGATCACGAGCTACGGTTGAGTCTTAGCGCTTCAATATGCTGACATTCAAGACGTTGCAGACATGAAAGCAGATTGGCCATGTGATAAGGCATGATGGCAATTCATGTGCACCGGCATCGCACAATATACCTCATCGTGGTATCCGGAAATTCTTCTTGTAGTACGGCACATAGACAACGTCAAGTCAACCATTTTCTTAATTGGCAATACCAGTATGCAGGCTCAAAACCCTCACAAAACGTGTCCATTTGGGCAAAAGTGCGAGAGAAAACATTTGTCTTAAGACGGAAGATTTTACATTTGACGTAGATTTTTGCGAGATCCATTTCCACATAGACTTTAGAATAAAAAAATTGCCATTTCAGGGCATTGTCAAAAAACAGCTTTTTTTTGTAGTAAACTGGATTGATTCAAAATCTTGTCATATCACGACGTTCCAATGTCATCAATGTATAATGTCCGTTCTGTTTGGAAGCTAAGGATTGTTATTATTCCTTAAAAGTTTCGCGTAGTGATGATAGCTGTGGCACCAGAATAAAACCTCATACTGACAGGAAAACCACTGAGAAGCCATACAATCTCAAGTGACAGCCTCGGGATAACCACAGAGTACAACGATCCTAAAGCTTGATAAACCTCCTGACGACCGTACAGTGATTTACTGTCTCTAAAAACTCGAGCACACACATCAGAAGTTCCCAAACGACAAAGTCCTTGAAGCAGGATCATTAGCCAACTCTCGGGTTTCTCCTTTCACTGTTGCCTGAGCCTCTCTCCCAATTTTTTCCTCTAGTTAGAAGTTTACCTTTCGAGAAAATTCTCGTAGTGTCTGCATCGCTCGAGCAAAGTACTTGGTATCTGCATGGTATTGTCGATACGCATTAAAGCCTAAATGGGCACGTTCTTCAGGTGTAAATGACTTGACCACGTGCTGAATCGCTTCACAGACGTCCGAGCCGAGAAAAGATGCCAGTAAACCCTCCACCTTTTCCAATCCTTTTCTTCCTCTGTACTTGCCGCCCAACATCACCATTGGATGCTTTTCGCGCTCTACGGTGACCAACACACCCGACTCATTGGCAATTATCAACTCGTTCATTGGAGGGAGGTCAGTTGTAACAATGACAGCGCCCGTAGCGCGCGCCTCGTTGATTAAATGACCGTAGCCTTCACAGTAGCTCGGGTTCACGATAAATGACGCTTCTGCAACAATCTTGCAATAGTCGACACGCTTCTGCACACCCAGGTGAATGTTGACAGGGCTCAACCGGTCGATAACTCCATCTGAGACTGGAAAGAGTCGCTGATATGGCGTGTCGTCAATGTAAACGTCGAGCGGAGGCAAGCCTGCAGTGTGTTCCCAACAGTCGAGAACCTCGCTCGTACCTTTTAACGAGCTATTCCCAGCTGTATGAAGAAACCTCACGTTTGAATAATCTTTCGATGCAATAACGTGTTCACCTAAACGTTTGCGAGCACATACTTGTGGGCTCGATGACGTATGCTTTGTGTAAACGACCGTAGTATTGCGAGGATTTCCTTCCTGCTCGTACCATTTCGTCACTCGCTCGTAGCATTCTTGGGTCTTGCATAAGACGACGTCAGACCAGATGAAATGCGTGGGCGTGATTGTTGTTGTTTCGATGTTGGGCATCATATATACTGGCTTGTCTTTTGGCCAGTGAGGAGAATTAGGGAATCCACCCCAGAGATGATCAAGGAAGACCATGGGCGTCGTTGGACACAAGTCAAAGTAACTGATTGTACGTCCAAGCTCAGGGTCAAACAGATGCATTTCGAGGACCCACTCAGGAAGAAGTCGAGACTCTAAATCTTATCATTTAAAGCATTAGCACCTCCAACAAGCAACAGAATAGAAATACCGATACGTACACTTTACATAAGCAGCGGCATCTTGGCAGTATCCATCAGTGCGCGCAGTTGTTGGCAAAAAGATATCAATGTCTGGACAATGGCGCAGTTTTTGCAGTAGCTCGTTGTCCGATTTGTGTAAAAGTACTTGGATATTCTTGGCTGTTCCATCACCAAGTTGATGTTCGGGCGAGCCAAACTGCCACGGCAAAAGCGCATTCGGGTCTGCCACACACGTTTCCTGCAGTAGACTTAAGTGTAGTAAGTCTGCATCAGAAACAGTCTCTTCAGGGGATAGCTTATAGTTGAAACTATTGCGCCATCTTCGTAGACCAAGTAGTCCATCGTTGGAAAGCCCGAAAAGCGAAGTCACTTCCATAATTAACGTTAGGGAACCAACAGTTATGAGCGACATAAGCACGCGGCTCCGTGTCCGCCGACATGGAGGCTGGTCATTCATGACGACAGCTTTTTTACGGGTACATGTAGTTACATGTAAACGATTATTCGTTTAGACAGGTTGGTGATATGTAGTAAAAAATGGTCCGTCTGCTACTCCCCCTCCCCGTAAAAAGCTACCGAATAACATTTGTCATAACTTTACCATACAAATTGGGGAAACATCCCCCTCGAATTGGGGAGATGTTATTCGGCCCCCCCCTGTACCGTGGATATTCGGACCCCCCTTGTACCGTAAGACAGGTACGATGTACCTCAATGAATAAAGCTACCTAGGATATCCGACAGCACTTTAATTATAGGTATAAAATTGAGTCCCACACAAGCTAAAATTAATTAAGAAGGAGAAACTGGGAGGCGACGCACAGCGTCTACCACCTTGCGCCAATCACTTTACTGATTCATTTGTTGTATATATTCTATTTAGCAATCATGTCCCATGGATTCAGCGTTTGTGCTGGCTCGACAATAAGTCTCTCGTAGAACAAGAGTAGGCAGGGAAAGTGTCCAATTGTGCATCATCAGATGTGATCTGTTGGAGCTAAACACGTCTTCCCTCTACGTTTACAGCATCAATGTAGCACAAAAAATAATTAGAGCAAACGTTTCAGGCAAGTTGTTCTATATACCCTCGCAAGAAGGGAATGTCGCCTAAATGATTTAGTTGATACTGCAGGTGAAGATGACTGAGGCGATGATGACAATTTGGATGGTCTGGATACCCGAGGATACTTGTTCTGAGTTTCGCTCGTCGTTATGCATAAAGCGTGGAAACTCGTCATCATTCACCTCACCAACGGAATTGTTGACCGGACGAGCTGGGCAACAACACATCTCAAAACCGATTGCCTTGGTTTAACATGTTCCCATTGTAATTCTGCTTGTTTTAGGGGCCCTTTGGATTTGACGCTGACACGTCAACATTTTGCTTGATTTCACCTCAGCTGTTTTCCCACCCACTATCAACTGCTACGTACGCCAGCAAGACATTGCTAATTACAAGCGCCCCAATTAGCACTTCCGCCATGTTCACAGAAAAGGTGTCAGGAGGGATAGATCCGTAGTCCAAAAGTCTTCGCCAAAGAAAGTTGCAGCCAAGTGAACCGCCACTAATGTCAATTGTCCCTCTGTGACGCCGTAAAGAACATTGCTGCAGCTCATGACGCCTGTGTGGTACTCGTCCCATTTTTATTGTGCCAGGTAGAACATCCAGCGCATCCAGTGTCTGATAGAAACAAATCCTAGAGCCGACAAGACGTAGACCTAAATACATTATAGAGAGAGACATAAGCATTAATACAGAATCCTACACCAACCGGCGGAAAGCTCACCCAGCTACTCATTCCTGGCTACCATTTACCCAGATCAGCGTCGATAATGAAGATAGCATTAAGTCGCCCCAACATGTTCGCAGCGACGATGTGCATGGAATCAGGACCTGAGTGGTAGTTTAACTGCCAGGTCAATCACAATCAGCTATGGATTTTCTAATTCCGCGATTTTCGACCTCTAAAATTAGCCTCTACCTGGTATTTTTAGTATGCAGTGTATTATTCATTGTTACAGTGTGTTTGGAACCCTAACCTTTTCGGAATTCGGCTGTCGGATATAACACCGGTTATACGGTAAGAGGATCTATGAAGAAGTTGCAGACAGTCAACCGCGCCATCCCCCTCCGCCCTCCGTACAGCCAATATCAAAGGTATGTGTATCTCCTATTCTGTTTCTTCTTTTTATTATATTGTGATTGGGAATGATGCGTATTTTTCTTAGTGGTGCGACTGTATAAGTTTTGTACTTTTGATAGAGTTGTCAGCCACACAAACCCCGACCACCACAATAATGGCAGCAAACAACAAAGCACGAATTACTACATCAAGCCATACTCGTTTTGCATGTACTCCCTCAAGACGAAGACGAGATCCACAATGTGATGCGCGTGAACGCCCCAGTGCCGATTGGTTTACACAGGAGATTCCTGCGCCTGCGCAATCGCTCATGATACGCGCATTCAAGCAATCGCACTACGATCTGCCAACCGTCACCGTTCGCGCTAACGTCGACACCGTCACGTATCTCTTACTGTTCGATAAGGTCATTGAGTCGGAGCGTATGAGCGGTTTTATATCGGGCTCTGCCATTTCTGCAATTAGCAAATTTCTCTTGTTCGAGCTCATTACTACCTGTAGTGCGCTGGTGCTGCTATCAATCGAATCGTGGTTCGGTGATTGTAATTGAGTTTTTACGTCTCCAATCATTTGTGCTTTGTAATTACTTATTACGACTTCTTACAATACACACCTGGTCTGGACGGTACATTGTACCTGTCTTACGGTACAAGGGGGGTCCGAATATCCTGTAGGGGGGGGGCCGAATAACATCTCCC
>MIQA02006777.1:0-26438 GCA_001887855.2 Sclerospora graminicola | reverse complement strand
CCGAATTTGTCGTGAAGACCCAGCTTGTCCACCACGTCAAGGTTACGAACTATCTGAAAATAAGCTCATCGGTATCAAGGATGCAGTCAACGGGTAATAACCCGAAAGAAATAAGGAAGCCACCGGACAAGGTAGTTATGGAGGGGGTGGCTGAACCACGAGAGAAAAGTGCGTTACAGGAAGTTGAGAACGCAAAGGACGGGGAGGAATTGGAAAGTCCTCCAGAAATTGATGAAGTAGTTGACGAATCCCAGCCAACGGACACTGATGAGAAAATGGAGGCCGCTTCAGCAGAGAACGACCAAAAAGGAGAGGAGGGCGTAATGGTAGTCTATGCGAAGGAGGACGACCGTGCAGCAGATGAAGTTACGGAGCACAAATCTCAGGCTAACCAGGGGGATATGACATCTCAGGAAGACTCAGGTAAAGAGTCAGTGCCGAAAAAAAAAGGGGCCCTCAGAACACCCCAGAAGATCTGGCGCAGGTGCTCGTACGAGCACTAACGGATGCAGAACAGGTGCGGCCCCGTCTTCAAACATGGTTGGACGTCATACAGCAGCTCTTTAAACTGTTTTTCCCTAAACCTAAAAGGGGCACAACCAAGACAAAATCAAACGGAAATTTGACAAAGACGAAAAAGGGCAAAGACGGAAAGATTACTGGGGGGCGTAAATGGCCAGAATTAAAGCAAGGAGAGCTAGAGCGACTACTGGATCTGTTTGAATTGGTGGTCATCAAACATTCCATGGATTGGAAAGTTTGGAAGAACAAGACAGCAGCAGCATGCTCTATGGCAGCACGGAGTAATCAAACATTGGAACATGTGCTAGCACGCATGATTGGAAGTTGCCAAGTTGAAGTAGCTGTTCAAGGGGATAGCGTGTTAAAGGGCTGGTTAAACAAGGTAACAGGAAACACTCAAGTGGTTAAAACTACATCAATGGTAACGGAAGATTACTTGTTTAATCCAGCTATCTACTCGGCGGAAAGGGCGTCAGTGCTCAAGAAGATATGCGAAAGAGAGTGGACGGGCAAGGACAAGCGCAAATTTCGCGAAGGTAGTAAGGATGAATGGATTATAGTCCAAGGACTCGCAGAAGGAACAATTCTAGCTAGAATTCTTCCACAGTTTTTAAGACAAATCATGACGTCGGCAGACCGTTTAAGATTAGTTCTAACCATAAGAGTTAGAATCGAAGGATGTCTGGTGATGGATTTGCGTGGTGAACAAGCCATTAAAACAGCCTTTCAAAGTACTAAAAGTTTGCAAGAAAGTATATCGACGGCTGCAACTGCACGTGGCATGGATAATGGAAAGTTATGGGAAATGCTGTCTAAGGTAAAGTCTATCAGCTACAACCAATCGGAACATACTTTGCATTTATATTTTTTAACGAGAGAAATAGCCAAGAGGTATGTGGGGGTCACAGTCCCATACCATAAGCAAGTGCATGGCCTACGTAACATGCATGGAAAAGAGCCAGTAGCAGAGAAAGTCTGGGAAAGAAAAATCACCGGCAATGGAACTGGCATGGGGTTCCACCCGGAATATGTCATCAAAGTGCGAAACGTAACACGAAATGTTGACATCATGAAGCTCCACGGATACTTGCAACAGATTATCCAGGTAGAATTCCGGTTCGAAGAGCTGGACCAAGGTAGCCCACTATCTTCAACGTCACTCGACTGGGAAATAGTCATTGACGCAAGCGGATGCCCACACCAGCTGAAGGGTGTAGAAAGGATTATGTGGTGTGGGATGGTGCTCACACTGGAACACCCGGCCACCAGAGGTCAAATTCATTGTATGCGCTGTGGCGGGGCAGGGCATCAGATGAGGGGTTGTACTCTGTCAACAGAACAATTACACAAAAAAATTGTTTAAACGTAACAGTGGAAGAGGTGGAGTTGATAGACTCACCGGAACCGATTTTCGCGAGCATGGAAGCACTGCGGGAAGAAGTCAGGAGAAACTGTCAGAAGCAGGATGAGCGTCACGAACAGAGACGACTGAAAGATAAAGGGACGAGCTCCGACCAGGAGGCACCCGAGGAAAAAGCGACCAGTACGCCGGTCCAGGAAGAGGCTAATACGGCAGGGCCGTCAGGGCCAACGGATGAAACAACGAAGCAAGGGGAACGGGCAGACGTGACGCTTCAAGGAGAGAAAGACAACTGGACAACAGTTAAAAGGAAACAACGGGGAACTGGAAAAGTGGAAGGGGATGTCCCAACTGCAAAAGTCAAGGAGAACCCGGGCCGAGATGAACCGGTTAATGAACCGACCAAAGCTCCATCTCACCATGGGTCGGTTAACCAACCCAGACCCAGGAAGAAACAAAATGTGGATGTAACTCAACCCGGGCCGGGTCTAAAAACCCGGGAACACCAAAAAGTGGACAAACACACATCGACATCGAGCAATTCAGATGGGACGGCATGCCAAAATTCAGCAGCAGATTTATTATTAATCGAGAGTACGGCTAATGATGCATTAGTGCACTTAGGTAACGAGGTGCAAGCAAAGGAAGGACCGGTCAAATACTTTGTATGGGAAGAGCAAGGAGTTCAAGCACGCAAGGAATATACTATGAGAGAGGCACTTGTAGCCATGGGACTACAGAAGGTCTCAACAGCGGCAACGGGGAATTGCCAGGCGTATAGTATAGTGCAAGCTCTTTATGATTCTTCGCTACGAACAAATCCACAGACTCTGGAAGCAGCGGCAGCACATCTAAAAAAAGGATGTGCTTCACGAGGACTTATGGATTTTCAGATGAAGTATCCGCCGGGAATACGAAAACAGACTCTCAGAAGTCTGGGGAGAGGGTACGACCGAATGACCGGCAGGCAGTCTGAAGCTGAATTCAAAAGATATTTGGAGGACTACGGTAGTAGCCCCTCTGAGTTATCTGCAACGGTAAGTTGTAAATCATGGGGCAGTAACGACACACTTGGATGTATAGGTACCATGCTTCAGAGACACATTTTCGTAATTAGTGGAGAGGAGAATGGAAAACCAGTGGGAGCCATTCACTTTGCCCCGGAAACGAGGATGGCGCAGCGGAAGAAGTATGTGACGTGCGGAGAATACCCAATCCCAATAGGGCAGTGCATTGCAGAGGTCAAAGCATTAAAACAAACCGCAATTCAAGGAAAAGGGAAGATGCCGCTGATTATACATTTCAAGGCAGCTCATTACCATGCGTACACACATGGTTGGAGAACCTCAGAAGGGCAAGCCAGGACAGAAACGGCGCAAGAGCAGACAGAGGATACCGAGATGACGAGTCCTCAAGGAAATCAGCTGGTGACGCATCAAGTATACCAGGAGGATGGAGGACGATCATACGCGCCGGAATTCCTCCATAATCAAATTGAAAACCTTCTAACAGAAGGCAAAGCAGGTACTGTTGACATTTTACACTTTCTCATTGATACGGTTACGTATCTGCCAACAGCGAACCAAGAAGAACTACTGCAAGTGAATATGCGCGATCCACGAGTTCGTCAGTTCTTTGCAGAAACGTATGAGGTAAGGGAGGAGGTTCTGTCCAAATGGCACCAGTACACACAAGGACAGTACCTACTGGAAGATGGGAACACCACATTAACAGCAGACAAGACGGACCATCATCCAGATGAAGCTATGGAGCAAGGGCCTGAGGAACCTACCGAAGAGAGGGCAATAGAGGACGCTGAAGTCAAGCGGATGCATAAAAAACGGGCGGTATCAGAGGCTTATAGCTCGCAGAACAACATCACAGAGAAAATAGTGGCTCCAGTGCAGCGAGAGCTGTTTGACGAATTCCAAGCGACTTCCCCGGACACAGAAGACAACAACAATGGGGGACCTGAGTGGGCGAAGGTGTGGAATACGATGGAGGTGGTGTGGAATCACCACCAAGGCACTGAATTCCCGCATGCGACTGCAGGAGAGAGGGTGTGGCGTCTTGCAGCAGCAAAGGAAGGGACTGCTATAATGCAGCTCCTGGAGTGTTTTAGCCACCCACATAAAATAATCGAAGGTATGAGCAATGAAGTAATGCACATACTAACTCGATCATGGTGGACAGATTGCTGGGAACATTTGAGCGGAAATATTCAAGCGGGTAAGTATGAAGCGGAGTATGCACAACGAATAAGCGAATGGAATCAACGCGTTAAGAAGGTAGTTGGGGAACAGCATAAGGAAGCGATAAGGCACAGCCGGGACGACTGGAACTTTGTCAAGACAAATAAGTATGGGGGACACTTCTTGTGGAACTTATGTGCGCCACACAACAAAAAGATTTTTGCACACATGGCGATATGCGCACATATCTATCACACGCAAATCGCGGCAATACTTGGTGAGGAGGCGATGCCAAAAGAGAGCATCACACAGAAGATAACGCGCCTGGAGAAGGCCCAGCGAACATTCACTCAGATGAAGGAATTCTCAAAGCGGCTGGAAGCGGAAGATGCATCAGTGTGGCAAGACATTGCGTCATACTTTACCAAGGCACTAACCACAGTTTCACATGTAGATACGAAGGGTGGACTTGGGCTCAATACACGGGGAGCGATATCAGGGGACTCAGCACTGGATCCCCTCCTTATGTACTAAGGGCAACGAGATAGGAGCAACCTATGAGGAGGAAGTCGAACGGCTGACCACCTTATGTGATGCGTACAGTAGAAGGGCACTGGCAGATTCAGAAATCATGCGAGGAGGCATAGAGGCGAGGATGACTGATCAACAAGAGCTGGCCCAGATACGCATCACAACTCAAAACGTAAGAGGTTTCAAGGCGCAATCACGGCATGATTGGTTACAAGTGTGGCGAAATAAATCAAGAGCAATAAGGGCGGACTGTACGGTCATCCAGGAGACGCATATAACCACACCAGAAGAAGCAGAAGAGGTGACAAGGACGTGGGAGCGGATGTGGAATTACTCGGACCCGGTCAAGAGACTAGCGTATTGGAGAATTTCGCCTACGAAAGCATGTGGAGTGGGAATTCTGATGACGCCAGAATATGGACAGACAGCGAGTCCGTGGCGATGCACTAACTGGACAGAACGCATCATTGCGGTGGAGTTCGAGCAGTGGAGGATCATTAATATTTATGCACCAGCAGATACTAATGCAAATCGTACTAAGTTTTTTAAAGATGTAGGTAATTGGTGCACACCAGAGATGGGGAACGTGATTCTAGCAGGCGACTTCAACTGCGTGGAGGAGCCGCAACTAGATCGCCTATCTCCAGGAAGTGATATTAAGACCGAGTGCGTGGAATTGTCTCGTTTGATATCATCATCAGGGTGGTATGATGCAGCATTGGCACAGCATTCATCATGGGATGCTGATCAACTCACCGACAGTTTACAATTTACTTTCTGGAGAGGGGAGACGGCCAGTAGATTGGATCGGGTGTATATCCCGGCAAACAGATATGACTGGGTGGAGAGTGTCGACACGAGCACACCGCTAGTTGCATCGGATCATGAAGAAGTTACGGTATCCCTGAGGCAACCCAGAGATAGACAACGATTAGCACACAACAAGAAATTTCGTCTACAGTATCCGGTGAAAGGGGCGAATCGGAAGCGAGTGGTCGAAGAAGTCATGGAAGAAGTCCGAGTAAGACGAGGGGAAACATTTACAGCACAGGTTCAGTGGGACAAGCAGGTGCAGTTATGGACAGCGGCGATAACTAGAGTACGCAAACGAGTGAGACAGCGGAGAAAGCGGAAAACAGCGCAACTTGCTCAATCCCTTTTTGGGAGGACATCCTCCCGGGCACAGATAGTAGATATTGCAGCTAATGAGGCGTTGAGAGAAAACAAGGTGCGTCATGGTCGTAAAATGAGACGGAGCATGGAAACAATGCGATGGCTATTCCGACGTACAGCGGTATGGGAGTGCAATCAAAGAGTGTCAACGATCAAGATTCCCGGGAAACAGCGACAGGACATAGAAAAGGTAAGTATTCCTGACAGATTTGCAATGGTATGGCAGGATGTGTTAAGCAGAAAACACAGCTCGATCAGTCCAGAACTGATGGAGCAAGAAATGGACAGATTCGTCACCTTCCGAGCAGACAGACGAGTATCAACTACAGAAAATGAAGCATTGATGGCGCCTATTGACGAGGGGGATGTAATATGTGCGTTAAGGAGTTTAGAACGACGGAAGGCAGGAGGCCCTGATGGCCTTAACAATGATTTCTACAAAGACTTCGAAGGGGCAGTCATTCAAGACCTATGCACCGTTAGCAACGCGATTCTGCAAGGTGACGACCCACCTCGGACCTTTCTAGAAGCGGTGGTCATACCACTACGAAAAAAAGGTGACTCAGACAACGCAATGGATTACAGGCCGATTTCCCTGCTGCAAACGAGTTACAAGATTTTTGCAAAAATTTTAGCAGCACGTTTACAACGATTTCTTGGTAGACTCATTGGGGACACTCAACAAGGTTTCGTGCATGGACGGCGAATGGACCGGGCAGTCGTATTGATGTTGGATATATTGGATCAGTTTCGAAATGTGGACAGTGGTAAGAACGCGGAAGAAAGCAGTGGGGTTCTTTTGATTGATTTTGTAAAAGCTTACGATACTGTCGATCGGACGTATCTTATGCTTGTACTCAAGAAATTTGGATTTGAGAAGAAGTTCATTGACGTTATGGAGAAGATTCACGATGGAACAACAGCCAAGTTTTTAGTGAACGGAGAATTATCAGCAGAAATTCCAGTGGTGTCTGGAATCAGACAGGGCTGCCCATTGGCGCCTTTACTTTTCATTCTGGCAGTGGAACCGCTAGGGATGGCAATCACACAGGACAAGGACTTACGAGGGATACAGCTTGGAAATGCAACAAGCCAATGGGAGCATCGATTCACAGCATTTGTCGATGATTCTACTATCTTTTTTGAGGAAGGAAGACACATGAAGAGGGCACTACATATCGTGGACAGGTTTGGACAGCTGTCGGGCTTGAAGATGCAGGCAGCCAAGAGCCACGTAATCCTGCTAGAAACGGATGAGTATCCCTCGACGTGGTACCAAGTACCGGTATCGAAAACAGGTGAATCGGTAAGATACCTGGGATATCAGATCGGTTTTTCTTCTTTAGGTGAAAAAAATTGGGCAGGCAGAATCCGGGCAATGCAACGACGGCTATTAACGGCCACCAAATGTGGGACTTCGGTGGATGAGCGTGTCACTCTATTCAATGCGATAGCGATTCCAGCAATCCTGTTCACGGCCAAAGCATTCCTGCCAGCGGATGAGACGATGAAGGAACTAGTGGCATTACAGAAGAGGTTTATTTGGTGCAAAGCGACAGATATGGAAAGCGGACGCCATAAAATATCACCACTTCTACTGTTCACTCCGAAGAAGGCTGGGGGACTAGGGCTTATTTCTATTCCTGCTGCGATCCACACGCTGGTAGTAAAGGAAGCTACAATGTGGATGCTAGAACCGATTGACCGTTTCAACTGCGCATGGAGAAATTGGACGAAGTTCAACAAATGCAGTGCATCTAACGTTTGGTTTTCTGCGTATAAAACAGGTCCCGAGGAGCGGCGACTACCCCGAGGAAGTGCAGTAGCCATAATACGAGGTTCAATAGCAGCTACGCTGGGACCCACTATAGAAGAACGCGATCACCTACGGGTATACGTACGGGATCATATGCCTCAACTCCGGGAAGGATGTACTAACCAAGATGGAAGAATAGCGAAGGGAGTTGCTAACGGAGAAGAGATGTCGGTAACAGCAGATCTACACCTGATTCCCTGGCATGGACTTGGACAGAGTCACCTCAAACGATTCGGGGGGGAGTATACTTGGCACGGCAACCCGTGGATAATGGAGAATGCTGGGGGAGTTCTGTTGGCGAAGAAATACGAGCGGTGCGTCAAGAGCACGATCTCAGATTTGGGAATTCGGAGAGTGGACGAGACAACGTACACCTGGAAGGCAAAGTTTGCAGAAGGGAAAGGCCATACCAGAGCAAAGGTATGTAGATGGCTGCTCACAATAATTTTGTGCTCCCCTCGTGTAGAAATAGGGCAAGTTCTGGGGGACCCAGGGCCAGTGCGACTATTATGGACGCCGCAACAATGGATCACGATGGACTGGAAGGTTGAAAGCCGTCAGACGCTAACAGGCACAGATTCCAGGACAGGAACCAGTTGTGTTTTGCGCCAAAGACAGGACGGACTATACTGGGATTGTGCCCATCTAGTCACAGCAAACCATAAGGGGATTGAAGTCGAGGAAGCGGAACGACCACAAGGGTTAGTGTTTGAAGCACATCCGGCCATTCACGGCATTGCGTGGGAAACAAGTGACGAGGTTCGGCCTACATCAATCAAGAAATGGCTCCGGAGGACTTTCCGAGGTCTCTATTACAAGATAATTGCACGATCACTTCACTTAATGGATAAGCGATGGCAAAGCAAAAGGGAGCGAGATACGTGGAATGGATTCGTTCAAGACCAGACGACCAAGGATGTATGGAAGCATGACCATATGCTTTCGGATTACCAGCGCTGGTGTTTATATCGCATGGCAACGTTCCAGCTTAACTGCTTTTACGATGGATATGCATCGCAAGGCGGGTGCCCAATGGATGCTCATTGTTCGGCACCCGGGAAAGGGGTCACACATATAGTGTGGGGGTGTACGCGTGCACAAAAACTTTGGATGCGAGTGTTAAGCTTATGGAACGGGTGGTGGGCCACAGTGGAGGAGCTAGATGCGTATAAATGGCACTTTGTAACGCGGCAGGCGCCTCCAGTTTCACCTGTTATTATGCGAAGGTTGCAGACGAGATGTGGAAATCAAGCTACGACGTGCAGTAAGGCGATGAATAGATTGTGGTGGGCATTCTGCTCTATAGGAGCAACGTGGCTTTGGCAGTTACGAAATGAACACATTTTCCATGGATTACGAAGGAATGCGAGGGAACATCTCGGGTTTCTATGGAAGAAGACAGTGGACCAAATTCAGGCGGTGATAGAGTTCGAGAAGCGGTGTCCCAGCTCACGGATACGGGGAATCCGGCTACAGTTATGTCTTGATAGCATCCAGGGTGAGATGCGGAACCAACCAAGTGATCGACAAGAATTTTTAATCTCGCTACGACGGGAAGAGTACAGATCAGGGGAAGGTTTACATCAAGTACTAAGAGGATTTATTGTAGCTAATAGTTAAATTAACTAAATAGACTACGTTTTACAACAACAACAACTCCTAAACAAACCCTGCCTTACCACAGTCTCTCTACCCAACTGCTCAATTTCTTGCTATTGCAATTTAGCAACCCTAACGCGTTGGAACACAGCATTGTTACTTATTCTCTTCAATTGTGTCAATTACCCTGTCTCTTGGCATAATAAGAATCAGTTGGTGTTTACACATACACTTTCTCATTTTGACTCAGGTCTCCCGTATAAATTTTGATACTGTTTTTGGCGCCAGTTAAAATTCTTTTACTACATAAAAACCACTCGAGCTAAACCACCCAATCCAGTCCTGTGGCCATTTATCGGACGTTTTACACACGTTCTATACCACAGAAGCGGTCAAGTTAGGGGCTTTGCTTGCCCCGTCCTCCGCACGTTTTCTCCACACAATTTTGCTTGTTCGGACGCTCTTGCGGTGCTACCTTCTACCCCGCAGGTTTCTCATTATTCGTTATGTGTCGTGTTGTCCTTATATCCAGCCTTCTGATAAGAGTAGGTACATTTTGGCCGAACAAAGAGTCATAGGTTCCTGTCGAGATTGCGCTGCCGTTGATTAGTGGCATATTCTACATTCATTTTTGGCGGGGGTAATTGTGCAAGATCCAGTAGGTTACGTACCTTAGATGTCGGTACATAAATATCACATTGATACACATGTGAACGCGAGGCGGGAAATGGAGTTTTATTGCAATCCATTCCCGTTTTGTTGGGTATGTTATATTGACCACCATGTTGGAAATAGATATTTATGATATCGTGAGTAGTTTGAGATGATCTTCGAAGTGCAACGTGTGAATTACGAGCGGCAATTTGCTATGGTAGAAGAACTTGTAACGAACAAACCTTTATTCATGATTGTGCGACAAATCATCTACTATGATTTTAAGACCGAGCAAAGCAAGATATACATCGGGCAGGTAACATGCATAGTTCCATCACTCCAAACGGCATTGGACAGTAAACAATTGGTCGTGCTTCCAGCTACTATAAGAAAGAAATTTATATTTTCTAGCGCGTAGACGTAGGTTTTCAAAGTCGATTGCTCGTTTCGCCTGGTGGCATTCGATAAAAAAGCCGTTACATTCGTATCCGCTGTATGTCACTTTCAATGAAGTTGTAACGCTATGCGCAGGTTTATGACTTAAAGAAATAGTCTTACGACTTTTGGTGGTCTTTCTTTCCGTTACCCAGTTTTCACGATATGTATCGATAACCTCGAAGTTTTATCAGATATATGTTACGTTTTCACTCCGTATATAGTGTGTATTTTGGTAACTGATATTTAACTTTCTATTACATGCCGTGGATATAAAAAAGAAGATTAAGGGAACCAAGCGTCATTTTCTCAAAACTATAGATTACCTTTAATGCCCTTTTAAGTCTGTGATGCTATAGTCGGACTTGCCGAGCTTCAGCTTGTAGCTTTTGCATAAGCTCTCTATGCCCTTCATTTTTTGTAGTTGTCAGCATTTCGTACCCTTGGATCTCTATATAATTTTCGCAATTCCGTAAAGCGCTCTTTGATGCCCGTGGGGGTATACACCTCCAGATGATTACCAAGAAAATCAAACAGCGCATTTACCTCTACGTCGGCACATAGCTTTTTCCCAATCGTGCTTTGCTGTTGTTTTCAGGCGTGAGGAACGGTCTGCTTTCTTTGGTGTGTGCTCTGTTAAAGTCCTGTTGTGGGGGTTACACAGACCAGGAAAATCTAGCCAATTAACGATACCAACAGACTCAATCTCTATGACCCTAGTGATTTAGGCTAAAGGTAAACCTGTAAAAGAAAGCGTCGTTGAGGTACGCGGTGATTAGGATCCTACTGTAACAAAACCAACACCAACAATGCGACTCCTTGATTCACGATGTGCTCCTTTTTACCCACCGTGTGAAGGCCTACCATTGAAAACAGCGAAAAGAAGAGGTGGAGTACAGAAAGGCCCAACTTGCATCCAGCAGGAGACAATCATGCTGCAACGCGGAGATCAGACTCCGCTAGAAAGGAATGGATCAGCAACTTCAGTTGATGCGAAATAACTAGAAAGTTAATGCGTGCGCGGATGAAACAAGAATGATAAATATAGAACGCTGGCAATTGAAAACATGAAACAATTAATTGATGCACAAAAGCACGTAGCTACATTTTAATTTGGATAATGAGCACAGTTCCTCTGATGTGATATAACTTTCTGCGTTGTAGTCTAGAGGAGTGTATGTATCTTCAGTTTGTCCTCTTCATCTTCGTCAGTGTTTAAGTCATCGCTGGCCTCAAATGGGTCTAGCTGCATATTGACACTGATATTATGCAATATAAAGCATTCTTCCAGGTATTGCAGGTGCACCGTCACCCCTCTAATACCCAGATAGCATCCGTGTGATAACGAAAACGGAAAACTGGCCTTGATCATGCTTACGTAGTGCTTAACAGGCGCGCGAGTCTGTGGTTAAAATGAGCATTCTCACGTGTAGCTGCAACAGGGCGTTAGTACCGCGAAATAATGAACAATAAACAAACGCCGTAGGCACTGTCCTGGAACAGAAACCCTTCCGGCGCAAAAGAATTTGGGCAGTGCACATAAACTTTATAAATGCACTTACCTGGTAGTAGTGGTTCTCACGTTTCGAAGGTAGGTACGTTGTAGGCAAAACTGGCCAATCAGAGCATACCTTCGGTTTGCCTACTAAGCCCTTTTTTTCACACGTTTGCCTTCAGCGATTCTCGCTGAAGGCAAAATCGAGCAGCTGTAGGTATTTTCGATTGGCTGATTTTTGCTTGGAATCACCCAATCGGACTAAGGTAAGGATAGAAGGTACCGATTCATGATCCACACAAAATACGAGCTTAGTTTACATCATTGGCGTAAATCGAGTCAGTGCGCACTTTGCTGAATGCAAAAGGTTCTCACGGTTGGAAAGTCGTAGATGCGCGCTGATAGGCTAGGTTTGCCTACCTACAAAGTACCTACCTTCGAACCGTGAGAACCACTAGTATATGATACGATGCAAAAAAGCGCCAACAATTTCGACATTGAAGCAGTAGTCTGACTTTGTAGAAAAGTAATATTATGGATGTACAGGTGGTGCGAAGCGCAGTCTAACCACCGAATCACCGAGGTTAGACTGCGCTTCGCACCACCTGTACATCATAATATTACTTTTCGACCAAGTCAGACTACTGCTTCAATAGTTTCTGAATCCCGTGATGTATTCAATGCATGCCTTGATTGCTTTGCGCTCATGAATGCCGGGCCAGCGGATTAAATGTTGATTCAGAAGATAACAAAGCTTACGCAATGATCACCTAAACGAGCGTTTGGACTAAAAACGCGGAATAGAAAGATTAAGACACTTTCGTCAATACCAAAATGTTGTGCCGGGTTAGGATGCTGTATATACCAACGAAAAACGCCTACTTGTAGCTGAACGGGAGCTTCCTCCTTCTTTCCATTAGCTCACGCAAAAACCGCGTTTACCCACAAACTCTAAGACGCATGCGAACGTTGCAATGATCAATTGAAGTTCTCGTAGGGTCCAAGCAGAAAATGCGTTTGCGATCCCTCTAGCGGCTTTTTGGTACAGTGCTGCTAGGCAGATACTGCGTCGCTTCTAGCTGTGCAAGGGAATGGGGATAAGACAATGGCCTCACGGTTTACAAGCTGTAGATCCATCAACCTACGACGTACCAACATTCCAACGTGAGAACCAGTATTTTTCCAAGCCGTATAGAGTACAGCTCAGGTAATCGTTAACCAGTTTATCAGATGTGCTTTTCAGTAAACGAATAGTTATGTCACAGCTAGTAGTAGTGCCGTCGTTCGACGGGGCGGTAGAAGCCGATCTATGTTTTGAGCGACAGAGTTTGGCTATGTTTACGTTTATTCTGCGTAAATGGCGACATAACCACTCAGAGGTTAATTAGTGGATAATTTTCGACGAGCTACCACTTAAAGTTCTGTAGTTCATCACCGTACATGAACCGGTCACAGTGTTTTTTTAAGGCTACAGCATTACAGAAAGTATCTACCCAAAAAGGCGCGGGATTCCGACGTACACATACCATTCTTTTCTTATATTAGACACCGACAAGTCAACAGGAGCCATAACATGGTGCACAGCTCATCTCAACGAATATAAAATCGCCAATGTACGGCCATTTTCACCGTTCCTCGACTAAAACACGTCCTTGGCTAGGTCCCTGACCAGTCGCTTCAAATGATATGCCTATATGCTAGCTTGCGGTCAATCGAATATTTCACATTCTCTCCTTCAATGTGCCGTACATAATCCACAGTGCATTGTGGCTTACTGATACTAAGTATGAGACGCGTTATTTAGTCCTTGAGACACCCTTAGCCATTCAAAATGTCCCGGAAGACATATCGATAACGTAATCAACCGCGGTCTTTGCGTCATCTGATTGCCCAATAGCCACTCGCATTGCCCATAGAACATAATCCTGTAACATTACGCCCTCAACATTTACCAAGAGGTCATCAATCAATGGCATCGTGTAAACCATTATTTTAGTACAAGTCGATAGTCAGATAGCCGAATATTTTCCCTTACTATTTTCTGCCTGATGAGAATAGGTGGTGCTCGTGGCGATTGAGAATATCTAATGCGTATAACCTGTAACAACCCTCGTAATAATGCTTAGCTTTTAATGAGGCAGTATTCTTGTACCAGACGCGCTCGATGGCTATTGGATTAGCGCTTCCACCAATAAGATCATATCCGTATCCATATGAAAACCAGGAGATGCTTCTCGAACACTCCGAATTTTATATAGTAAAGCGCAAAGTCCGGGCTACTAGTCAGCCTGAGCATGTGCTTCTGATATGGTGTCATCTTTGCACATGCCTTCGGAAATGTGTAACCTCGGTTCTAATCATTAAATCAGAACTGGAGACTGAACTTCAGTTGAGACTGGCCGTTTCGAGTGATCTTTGATTGTTCGTCTTCTGCGGGTCATTGTTGTTGTTACGCTTCCTCTCTTATTGCCTGATCATGGCACTAGTTGTCGTAGACCTCAAAATGTATTTTTTTGTTACTCGTACTGTACACACAAATGTCCGAAAGCTCGTTTTTTATTAGCCCTAGAAGTTTTACTTAGCGACCAAACCTTTTACAAGTTACACAGGTAGACTAATAGATAACAAGTTCAATTAAGTATTTTTGTTCCCTTGGATTGATTTATAGTCATAGAACATGCACCATAAGTATACATTGCGATAATATGGACAGCGACGTCTCCTCCATTGTGAAAGTATCCGGAATTAGGCAAGGAACATCTATTCTGCATTGATTGCTTTTCACGACGCCTAATTTTTCGGTCTGGAAAATTCCTTTACAAGTACATGTAGAAGATGTTAGGTGTTCCTCGATCTTGCAGAAGCGTCGCTGTTTAACGAGTGCGTTTTTACTGCATCCTGATCAACGGCATTTCCATTATGATGCTGACATCAATAACAAAGAATTGTTGAAATTTTGATGATGTTATTCACGATGAAACTGATGCATAAAATTCCATTTAACGAGATTATCGTGGCTTCATACATATTGTGAATTTCAGGTTAAGTAACAATAAAGCCTAAACTTTACTTAGACTTTACGTAATCTATACTTTCATTTTTGTCACTTTCCATAATTTATACTTTCATTTTTGTCTAGTAGACATCAAGTAAGAGACTTTGATCTTGGGCGACTTCCTCACGCCTGGCACTCACACGCCTGGCACTCACACACCTGAATTACAACGCACAGACCTGTTGTCTGACACCTGTACTAATCGACAGAAGTCAAGTTTAAACCAAGAGGCGCCAGAAACACGAACCGGTATCTTGGTGCCGTGGATACGCTCGCAGGACTTGCGGACGCAACAACTACTTTACCTACAGGTTATGAGCCCAAAGTTGCGGGGCTCAAGACTGAAGTTTCGATTTTTTAAGTTTTATATGAGTTTCTCGTTTAAGGTACGATTTTTTGTGGGAGCCCCTGTGCCAATTCGATTGTTTTCTAGGTTCCTTCGTTTCTATAGTGGAACCTGAGTGAAGAAAAGTGGATGTGGTTGCCTTGCTGGAGTATATGAAGCGTCTGGAATGTAAGGTTGATGCGATAAAGGCAGAACGACTAAGAGTCTGCCTCCATCGTGTCGCCTAAATAAAGTGTTTAAAAAAAGCAGTCAAGAACTATGTCTCTTTCAGGGGAGAGAACAATTCTCGATTTGGGTGGAGATAATAGACTTGAGCGTGGTGGAGGATGAAATGTACCGAAACGAAATAAGCAAGGAGCGGCTGGTGCTTTCGACAACCAGGAAAGACCCGCCGGAAATTAGTTTCGAATGGGTGGAAATATGAAGATCCCCAAGCTTACCATAAGAATTCTTACTGGTAAAGAGAATTATCCCGGTCTCGAAGCAGGTTTAGGTTTAGGCGATTGGCCTACCTGTTCATTGAAGCAGACGAAGTTGCTCAACTGTCGTCTGGATTTACCTGGGTGGAGCGACTAAAAGTCAATAAACTGAGTGAGCATTTGGAAGGAGTAGCGGCCAGCTATTTCCCAGACAAATATTACAACATGGTGGCAAATTTCGCAGGAGTTATATTTCATATTGGATCAGATGTTTTACGCCTTGATGCACCAACAAGCAGCGGTTTTATTTGCCGCAAAAAAGGAGTCACGCAGATCATGGACCCAGCACCAACAAGCAGCGGTTTTATTTGCCGCAGAAAAGAACTCACGCAGATCATGGACACAGCATTTTCTCTATTTGGTGGCTTTGACTCGTAAAAGTGACTCTCACAGGAAGCTTAGTGTTGAAGATACAGTGAAAAAATGCAGCACAAAGATTAAAGATGGGCCTGGTGACCAGGTAAAACCCACAGTGCGTCGACTACATGCAGCTTGCGCAAGGGCTCGTCGCGTGGGCGCAATAGCTTGAGGATGGCTCTGTGAAATACAAGAAATCTGCAAGAAGCGTCCTCAATTTTGGGGATGAACGCAAGAAGAAAAGAACGTGTTTTGGCTGTGGCGTGGAAGGATATACACAGGGGTATTGCCACTAAGGTGAACGAAAAGATCAAGGAAAGAGTTTCGAGCGCAAAGGAATGGCAAAACGTAATGGAAATGAAGATAGTACGATCGACCATTGAGGATGGAAAGGGTAAACCCAAATTTACAAGACAAAATGTTTTGACGAATGATGACATTTGGATCATTGACAGTGGTGCAAGTCGACACCTTGCGTCGATTGAAGACTACCTTGAAAATGCAAGGGAAGGTAAGATGAAGCGCTGCTCAATGTAAAAAAGGTTGGCAGCGTACATTTCAAGACGGAAATTTCGACTATCGTCCTAACGGAGGCATATTTCGCGCCAAATTTGGCGAAAACCCTCATTTCTCTTCGTTTTCTGCGAAAGAAGGGATGCACACGAAAAAACAATGAACGAAATATGCAGATGATGCATGAGAACATTTTTTCTTTAAAGTAAAAGTGTCTGGTTGAGTGTTTACTGCAGATTGAAGCTGGCAAAAAAAAAGAATTAAGTGTTTCGCAAAAGTTTACAAATATAGTGCTGAGTGCAGTGCAGAATGATGATTGTAAAGATGCTCAAGAAGGAACAATGCACCGGTTTCACTTACGATTGGTCCATTTGGCATATGATACTGTGGAGAAACTAGCAAAAGACCCGATGTCAGGCATGAAGCGAACCGACAGGCGAAGACCGAATTGTCTCACCTGCGCCGAGGGTAAGGCTACAAGGACTACGAAACCAAGAAATGACAGAGGGCAAAACGCGCAAATTGATAGGCTTGGTGGCGTAATTTGCAGTGATTTGAAGGAGCCGATTACGCCCAAGGATCGTCGCGGAAATCGTTACTTAATAGTTTTCGTGGATCATTTTTCAAATTATGTGCGAGTTTTTCTTGCCAAAAGCGGCCACGTTCCAGCGTAATGTCTACTATGATGGATATAATCAACAAGGAAGGTGCGCAAATGATCGACATTGGGATGCACGAAAGGGGTCACACATATTGTGTGGGGGTCCAGTCGGGCCAAGGCATTTTGGCTCAGACCATTAAGTAGCTGGAACGGCCGGTGGGCAAGGGTGTCATTACATAAGTGATATTTAAGTTGAAATATCACAGTTCAATTTCAGACTTACTGTCTGAAATGCGAATATTGGATTATAAGTTGTTATAATCCACCCTGAGAACAGATTCTGATACAATTACCGAATCTAACAAGAAATCTAACCTGCCAAAACAAAGGACCAGACAGCCAAGAAGTTCGAGCATTTCTTAGCTTGCTTTGAGGGAGAAATTTATTGCAGTATTCATGTTCTAAGAACCGATGGTGATGGAAAGTGTAAAACGAGGGTTTGCTTTGTAAACGAACTGGAGTAAGCCGACAAACTACGGATGCAGGAAGTCCAGCCTCGAGCGGTGAGGCTGAGAAGATGATAGGACTATCTTCAATATATATTGTGACAAAACCCGCATACTAAAAAACACAACGCAGACGCCATGAGTACCATTTGCACGGCTGCGGATGCGGCTGAACCAACACGACCATTCTCATCGGCGGTGCTAAACCACGCCAGCATAACAGTGATTCTGTTTCAGCACCCCCGTAGCACCCAAAGCTGTCAAGGATGCGATCAAACGTGAGGCTAGGGGCTTTGGCTACGTGGTTGTGATCAAACGAATCAATTACGCTAGAGGACGTCCTTTGCTAGACTGTGATCGGCATGGTGAGGTGCGATCTTACCGGCCAGCTTCGGGAACCACCCATCGCCCAAATGCTGCTTCTCGGGCTGCAAACTGCCCCATGTCTTTACGGCTGAGGTGGAATCGCAAACAACGAGTGGGTAATCCATTCAAACGAGCGGGCTTATAATCACAACCATGGAATGTCTATCGATGCAGCCTCCCAACCTGCGAATCGACAAGCAGATATAGGTGAAGACGTGAAGCAGCAATCATTGCTGATTACGCCGCGTGTAAGTGCAGGACATACGCTTGCACGTATCTATGCAATGGATTCCACTACAATGGTCCCCCCGGGACATATAAAACGTTCGTTACGCTGTGGAAGCAAAGGAATTTGGTCAGAAGACACGAGTGGAGCATCTGTTCGAGCTACTTAGCGCTGGCAGGTATGATGTAGCATATCGCGTAGACGTAGAAGGTCGAGTAACACATCTCTTTTTCTCGTGGGGTGCGGTGTTGGAGATATTTAAGGCGGTCCCCGACATCATTAACATAGACTGTACATTAAAAATGAATCGAACATGGTCGGCGTAATGGGTATGAACGCGACCGTGCATCAGGCAGATGCCTTCATGGTTCGAGAGACTACAGAAGACTGTAAGTGGCTAATGACTGCCTGAACGAAGCTCTTGTCAAGAACGGTTTCCCGGATCCTCAGGTTATATTTGTGGACCGTGATCTCGCTTTGCTGAACGCTCTCAAAATTGTGTTCCAGTCAGTGACTGTGCTGCTTTGGCTCTGGCACATCATTCAAGATGTGAAGAGTCAAGCTAGAACTCACAGCTTCCCCTAAGTTGTAGACGGTGAGGCGTCCACGGCACACAATCCGAAGTGTAAAGATTCCAAGGAACATAGAGTATTTTGTGATGCTTTCATAGCTTTGACACGATCTACAACAGCAGTAGAATATGAGCAGCGACGGCAGCATTTATATGAGATGTCACCACTAGAAGCATCATATTTTAACGACTTATGGTTGGATATATGTAAACGTTGGAAGCAGCGTTACTCATTTTGGCTTACAAAGTACATCATGCGTCGAGGGCTATCATGCCAAATTGAAGGCGCGGCTAAATGAATCTAATGACGATCTACTTACTGTGTACAAACGAATGAAATTGTGGTGGTTTCTCTCCCTTAAGGCTTCCAAAACGGCAGTGTCCAATGCTGAGATCAAGTTCCCCGCATCCCCTCGAGGCCTTCCTTTTAGCCGTGCTTCAAGAAACATCCATGCCTACGCCCTAAAGCAGTGTGTCCTCCAGTCCGGCTCTATAACCCAAAACGCAGTGCACCGGTGAAAACCAGTCTGCCCAGCACACACATGCTAATCGACTGCGCAAGTATCGCCGCTCTCTCCTCCCCATGCCTTTCACGCACACTGGCGGATTGAGCGAGGTTGCGCACCTATCCCTCACCCACTACAAATACTTGATCCAGCAACGCCTGCTGAGATTCGGGCTGATCGCCTGGCGAAGCATGAGGAAAAAACAACAACACTTTAAAACATCGCATAAAGGCGCCGGACCACGAGGGACGCGGCGCCTTCCATATATGTTTGAGCAAGTTGGTCAGAACCGTCCTGTATTATCACTTGATACAGTCCTGCAGAAATACCAGTTGGTACCAACCCGACTTCCACTCAATCCATGAACGAGATTGTACTGTAGATCCCAAGTACATTTGTAACCATTCGAGTCAAAAAATGCTTGCATAATGCAGGTCGTATCTTTATTTATCCAACGAAAGAATTACAACATCGTTTCGTCGATAGCGGGACGAAAAAGAGTTGCCATGTTCCATTTGTTTCCATGATAATCATCCGAAAAAGCGACAACTGAAGCTAATGGATCAAAAGTAACGACGGAAAAAAGCGATATAGCGCCAACAAACACACCATTTTCCATCCACTAGTATTCGATGGAGCTACACGGAATCACTAGGCCCACGAATAAAAACAAAAACCCCTGACTGAAGTTGTCATTCCAGTTCTCGAAGAAGACCTTCATTATCAACCAAATTAGAAATAGACTGCTTAGGTTGCTTTGAGCATACGTCATATACTGCGCACGAAACAGAGACAACAGAGATAAACTTTGGGTAGGAATCGAACCCTACGACCTTCCCTTGCGGGGGCTTTTCTATTGAGGTACCAAAAGTGGTGGTTGGGGGGGGGGGTAGCTAAAAGAAAATCGTACAAACCTGGAGGCCCAAGGGGGAATAAACCTTCGAGAAGGCGACAACTCTACTAGCCGCCCCGCGTTCGGCACAACCCCCTCAACCTCCTGGAGGTCAGTCATGCACTGATTGTCTCTTATTTACCATCAACACCATGCACCATGCCGATTCTAAGATTACTCCAACTCCTGATTGGTCCATTCCCGGCCCGACTAATTTCCATCCGCCGGTTGATTGGCTGATTAATGTCGATTAACCGACCGTGCCTGCTGGCCCGGCTGCCGGATGGCCTAATTTTCTGGCGCCGCCCTACCTTCCTCGTGGATCTACATGACCCCGAAGCGGTTCCGGCTCGCTCGTCGGCTATCGAATTCTCTCATCAAAGGTCCACAATTTAGGTCCAGCTCATCCACCCACGACCGTTCTTCGCAATTTTTCCACCGCACCAGAAACTCTCTATGGATCCACCCAAACCGGGGTTTCCGTCCATTCCGAACATCTAAAATCTCCTCTACTTCGTACTCATCCGGATCTAGCGGCTTGTCCCAACTATCTTCTGGAAGCAGGGCTTCGTCAAAGTTAAACCAATCGCTCGCCACCGTCAGGTGCGCATTCGGGCGGTCCGGGAAGTGTTTAACCAACTTCAACTTGGACACATGCACTATCGGGAAAACGTTGTAGTCAGTGCCCGCCGTAACCAGTTTGACCGCGTGTTCCCCAACCAGTTCCGCTACTCGGAAAGGGCCATGCCACGTATGAGCTAGCTTCCGCGCATAGCCTTCCTTGATCCGATCCAGATATAACCACACCTGGGAGCCCAGCTCTATACCGTGCTCTCTGGCTCGGTCGTTGTTCTGATCGACGCGGTCCTGGATTGCTTGCCGGAGGCGCTCGTTTACTTGTTCCCGTGCCAGTGAATAATGACGTTGTACCCCCATCCTCCAGCGGCGGGCATCACTGTCACGGCGTCTGGTACACCCTATTGGGATGGCAGCTTCCAAGGTGGATCGAAGATCCCATCCATAAGCTAAGTAGAAGGGGTGTCGCCCCTTACCCGATCGTACGACGAATTAATGGCGAAAACAAGTCTCTCCGCATATTCGTCCCAGTCGCTATGATCCGCCTCCACCACATACATCTTGAGGGCTCTGGTCAGGGTCTGGACCATCCTTTCGGCCTTCCCATTAGCTTGAGGGCAGTAAGCCATTGTCGCGCTCTCTTTTGTCCCAGAATCTTGTTGAAGGCTCGGAATACGTCCACCATAAATCCAGGCTCCCTATCATGCCGGATGACCTCGCTCGCTCCGAAACCTCTAAACACATTCCTCGTAACTTTGAGCAACCTGCTGAGCGGTACGTGTGGAACTGGCCTTTGCTATTACCAGTCCGCTAAATAAATCCATCCAGATCAGCAGCTCCGTATACCCATTTCGAGATGTAGGTAAGGATGGGATATGGTCCATCGCAATGACTTGGTAAGGATAGGTGGCCTGTATATTCCCAGGCAACCGCCCTCTAATGGTCGGCCGGCCCTTCCCGGTTTCACAATCCGGAAAGCTTCCCACATAAGCTTGTACGCTGTGATTGAGGCCCCGCCAGTGGAAATACGCCTTGACTTTATGATATGTCCGGCCGATGCCCTGATGTCCTCATTCCAGACTCACGTGATAGTGATGGAGGATATCCGGTTGTAGGGTAGTAGGTACGACCAGCCGAGCGGATTTATCCCTCTCGATTTCGGGCTGGTCAGCATCTCGGTAGGAAAAACAACAACATGTTTTCATCAATTTCGTAGGCTGGGGCTAGTTTAAAGCATTCTTTAGCTTGTTCAGCGCTCACTTTATCCACTTCCCCTTTCAGGTATGCCTTCGGATCCACAATCCACTCCTCTTCGTCCTGCGCTTGAAGAATCCGCTCTGCCCGTAAATGTTGCACTATCCCCTCACTCATTGCTTCCGAAGATGGTGAGCCAGTGGCTGAAGAACGGCGCTTTTGCGACCGGGTAACGGCGTTCACCCGGGTTACCTCCTCCATGTTGGCCGGATGGATAAGTTCGGGCAGCCGATTGATTTCTGCCAGATCCGATAACAAACCTGGATCGGAAACCGTGACACCGACTTAGTCGCGCATGTCTAGCGTAGCCAAGTGATCTGCACTCTTATTCCAGTCCCGTTTGACATGAAACAATTCATGTTCTGGCCATTTCCGCAGGGCGGACTTGGGGTAATGCTGGCCGCTAACGTGCCCAATATCTCCTCTTCTACTTTAGCACACTTGATTACTTCGAGAGACCACTGAGACAGCAGAGCAGCCCATCTACCCAGTCGGCCGTCAAATTCATTTGCTGTCAGAGGCCATGACAGGGTCGACCATCTAGATAGTACCTTGATAGGCCGAGACACCAGTAAATTATAACACACATCCAGGATCCGCAATAAGGCCAAAACTTCTTTATCCACTAGCCCATAGGTAACTTCATTAGCCTTCAGAGTCCGGCTGGTGAACGTCACAGGACAATACACTCCGTCATGATCCTGCACAAGGGCAGCATAGATAGCCCATTTGTTGGCATAGATGATGACCACAGGAACCTTATTAGCATCAAAATGCTTCAGGAATGGTGTGGTCGCCATCTTTGCCTTCAACATGCCAAAGGCTACCATCGCCCGGGTCATGTGATCATCCAGACCGGCCGCACAGGAAATTGGCAGCCGGCTGTCCGTCTGGTTAGACAAGGGCAGCATCTCATTGGCCGAAATAGTTGACCCGGGCGGCATCTCATTGGTGGAGATAGTAGACAAGGGTGGCATATCATTGGCAGATATTGCTGGCTCGGTTCGTACTTCCCCTTGCCTATCCTGCTCTCTCAGCTTGTGGTAATCCACCTCCCGTAATTCATACAAAACCGCAGCATAGACCGCGAAATCCTCAATGAACCGACTGTAGTAATTCAGGCTGCCCAAAAAAGATTGCATGGCCTTTAGAGACCGCGGGAAAGGCAGATTACTCAAAGACTCCAAATCCTTCGGATTAGGTTCCAATCCGGCAATCGAAACCTGATGACCCAAATAGGTCACCTTAGTCTTTCCCCAGAAACTTTTAACCACACTAATCGAAAGATTCCACTTTTCACACGTAATCATCAACTTCTCCACTTTGTCACACAGTAAATCCCAGGTAGTTGCCGTAACGAGAATGTCATCAATGTAAGACCGCCGCCCCAAAACTGAAGGTTTTGGGTCGGGGTCCGGGTCACCTTCGGCGAACACGTCACCGACCAGAGCAGGATCTTGATCCGCCTTGATCTTGAAGTGTCCATACAACGCGTTATCTATCAGCCGTTGATAAATCTGCGGAGCATTCTTCAGGCCGAACGGCATCCGGTTCCACTCGAACAACCCGAAGGGCGTCACGAACGCAGAGATCTCCCGTGCACGATCGGTCATAGAGACCACCCAGAATCCACTGACCATGTCCAATGAGCAATACCACAAAACTTTATCCAAGTCCTCCAGCAAGTCGTTTATCAACGGCATCGGGTAAACCATCAGCTTAGTCAGCCGGTTCACCAGCCGGTAGTCGATACACAGCCTTATATCCACCCCATTCTTCTTAATAATGATTACAATGGGCGAAGCCCATGGCGAGGTGGACGGCTGAATTATCTTGGTGGCCAGCAATCCCTTGATAAGCTCCGACTGCTTTTTCCGATACTGGGGGGCGACTCTCCGGCATCTTTGGCTGCTTTCCCACATCAATGTCGCATACCGCCCCATGGGTGGCCGGACGCAGTAGGTTTCCTGGTCCAATCAGCAGATGCTTTCTTCTACATATGATATCCTTCAGCCTTCTGATCTCTTCCGGGGTGTTCACATCCGGGTCTCCCTCTTGCAGATCGTCAATAGTAACCGCCGGTGGGCAGGGGGTTACCTCAGGTAGCACCGCCATCCGATCCTCCATGCCTTCAACATATAGCTCGCCCCCTTCATGAATGCAGACTTGGTCAGCTTCGACTAATTTGGGATCTGGGTCGGCCGGATCGGTTGATCCACCTGCGGCTATTTCCGAATTCTGATCGGCGGGATCGGTCGATCCGCCTTCGGCAATTTCCGCATTCTGATCGGCCGGATCGGTCGATCCGCCTTCGGCTATTTCCGAATTCTGATCGACCGGATCGGTCGATCCGGTATCATCTTGTTCATCAAAACGTCCGGCATCGGAGGTGACCGCACATTTGACTCTGCCTTGCCTTTTTCCTGATCCTGTCGTTCGTCTGTCTTCGGCGGAGTGGACAGAACCAGTTCAGCGATCGGGGCAAGATCTCTGCCAATGCGTTCAGCCGGATCCGGCGACGGCCGGCTCCGCGTCAATATCCTAGAAGGGATCCGGTACTCGGGTTTAGTCACCATTGGAGTCTGGTCCTCTTCCACTTCTTCCTCTTCGCTGACCAAATCGGTGGTTGTCTGAAAGGCCAGGTTTTGCCACTCAATATAGCGTCTTGAGCCAATAGTGACATAACCCGGCCGACGGGGCACTTTGTCCTCGGCCAGCCACATTCCAATGATCACATCTTCATGCAAGGTGAGGGGCCTTTCCGAGATATTGGTCACACTTATGTAGTTGAGATGACCATCCCCTTTGACAAACGAAGGTACCCAACACTCGCCCCTTGTCAGCCATAACTTACGCCGCCTGTCGTGGGGTCGTACCATTACTTCCACCGCTTTTCCCACTGGCACCGTTACAAACTGACCTAACTTGAGGAACTGGACGTGGGCACCATATAAGGGCCGCCGGCCGGCGAGCTGGATCTGCACCTCATCCGGTAACGTCAATGTTCCATGCGATAAATCCAACCGTATGCCGGCCGGGACCATAAAGTCCATCCCCAGAATTGCATCCTGCCCGGCCAGCTTACCTACCCAGGCGGTAAAGTAATACACCAAAGACCCAGCCAACGTAATCTTAACTCTTGTTCTGCCTTGGGTCATGTATGAACTTTCTCCAATGCCGATGCATTCCTGCCGCTTCGTCTCGTCTATTTCACACCCCACCTTACGAGCAAAGGTGGTGTCAACGATAGACACTTCTGCGCCAGAGTCAAACAGCATGGTAGCCTTCTGGTTATTGATTTTGCCATCCGCCTTGGCTTGCTTGAACCACTTATCCGGTGAATGGTATTTCCAATAACCTCGCGACTCGCCGGGTAACAAATTCAATTCCATAAGCACTTCAGACCGAGAATATTCGTCCGTCCGTATACTGCTCACCAGGAAGGGGTCAGCCGTGCTGCCCGGGGACCGGATGACGTAATCGTCAAACTTACATGTATTGTCGATTACGCTTTGCTTCTTGATTATCCTCCTTAACGACATATGCATAGATACTAACACTAGACCGCTCGGCTCTACCAGATTCTAACCTGGCGAGCGATCTAGTTTAACATCTTTTCCACCCCGGGCGGCAACATTCCAGCATGCTTGGTCGGGACGTACCACTTCTTCATCTGGTTGTAGAATTCTTCGATAGGGCACAGTCCAGCCTCGTGCACTTCCCCGCAAGTCTTGCAGGTGAACAAACAGTGTTCCGCCGGATGTCCTTTCCTTTCGCACTTCTTGCAGGTCAGCCGCTTCCAACAGCTTCGGTCGTCATGCTTGATAGACCCACAGTGGGTACATTTCCGTCTGGGGTAATCCTGTTCAGTTTGAGCCGGAAAACCCTTCGGCTGGCTGGATCCAGCTGGCAGCCTGGATGGCTGACTGGCTTCCGCCGAGAACAGGTATCGGTACTGCCCCTCCTCTGACTCGCCCCCAGACCGCTGGTACTCCTCTTCCGAGCTAGTCGCATCCGACTCTCGGGCGACCATGCGGATGGCGGCCGTCTTCCTTGATCCGAGCTAAAACAGGTCTTGAACCGACCGGTTCCAACTGCTGCCTTGGGGCCTCGCTTTTTCGCGCTTTGGTAGGTGCGCAGCGTTAATTCCAGCTCCGTGGTATTCTTTAATCGTAGTAACGCCAGATGGTCTGCCAGCTCCCGATCATCCAACCTGCTGATAAAATGCTCCACATAATCCCGAGCGGCTTCCGACCGGCTGGCATTTTCTTTAACCGCTATATTTGCCCTTATGCCAGCGACATTTAGACGATGGAGGTACTCCAGAGGGGTCTCGTCCGCCCGCTTCTTGGTGTGGCGCGCCACCGACATTCCAGATCCACAATATTGTTCTCCGAACGCTTCAATCAATTC
>MIQA02006776.1:19050-32731 GCA_001887855.2 Sclerospora graminicola | reverse complement strand
ACCGATTTCGGGGCATCAGAGTCGAGAGAAGACGTATGCTTCTCTCGCACGCGATTTCTACTGGCGTAACCAGTATAAATGGGTACGTAAGTACGTCCGCGCTTGCGAGATATGCCAACGCGTCAAGCCCGCACAATCCGCGCAGGCTCCCCTCCAATCTCTGCCGGTTCCGACAGAGTGTTGGAAGTCCATTTCCATGGATTTTATCTTTGGTCTTCCGGCTGATCACAGTCGGAAAACAGGCATAGTGGTCTTTGTAGACCGTTCAGTAAGATGGTTCATCTTACTGCAGTGTCAGCGAACGTCACCGCTGCGCAAACGGCGCGGATATTCGTTGACACGGTATTCCGTTTACACGGAATGCCGGAAAACATAATCTCGGATCGTGATCCAAGATTCACAGGACGTTCTGGCAAGAAACGTTCTCGTTATTGGGTACGCAGTTGAAGATGTCAACCGCGGACCATCCGGAAACGGATGGGCAGACTGAGCGCGTTAACCGCGTTCTCGGCGACATGCTGCATTCTTACGCGCATGCCTTCGAGCAGTGGAGTGATTATTTACCACTCACTGAGTTTGCTATAAACAACTCGGTGCATGCTTCTACCAAGCACACACCGTTTTACGTGAATGCCTTACGGCAACCACTAACCCCGGCTTTACTTGGCGGTACGCCAAATTTAAGTGGGGGAGGGACCCGCTCAAATTCTAAGCGAGTCGATGCACAAGCTGCAGCTGCAACTTGTGAAGAAACTGATGAGTCTTCTACTGTTACCACAGAAGAAACTCAAGCAGTTTCGGAAACCGAAACCGCTTATGCGGAATATGTGTCGGCAGCAATGGCTGCAGACACTGAAAACAACCCATCCACTGCCAATAAAGCAGTAGATGAATTCGTATTACAACGTCAAGCTGTAACACGCTATGTAAAAGACGCGCTTGCTTCCGCTTTTGATAAGCAGAAGCAGAATGCAGATAAGAATGGACGAAAGAACACAAATTCTTTTGAAAAAGGTGAATTAGTTATGTTATCTACAACTAATCTGCCTACACATGCAATTAGCAACTTCCCTACACGGAAGTTGCTCCCTAAGTTCATTGGACCCTTTAAGGTCCAAGGTGTTAAGGGGAATGCCTATACTTTAGACATTCCCGCGGCCATGCGCCTGTACCCAACGTTTTACGTTGGGGGGCTCAAATCATACCGATCGTCTACGTCTTCGGACGAGACGCATCGCCACGGCGAATGCCGTGCTTCTTCAAGTCTCCCAAGAGAGACTTGTAGTCGGCCTCCAACCGCTGGTGGGAAGCCTGGAGAGCCTGGAGAGTTTCCACCTCCGACTTTAGACGATCAACGTCAAGCATCAGAAGATCCCTCTTCTTCTGCATCACGACTTGTGCGTCGAGAATCTCATGAATCTCGTCCCGATGATAACGATACGTTTTCATCGAGTGGCACATATCCTCGCTCAAAGCGTCACAGTGCTTCTCAAGGTTGCGGAGCTGATGACCATGCGCCGCAACAACAACGCCGAGGGAATTATCAGCCCCCGCCGGCCCTGATTGACAGTCAGGGGAACAAGCGCTACATTCTCGAGCGCTTGCTTTCGAAGCGCTCGGTTCCCTATAAGAAGGGGCAGCGTACCGAGTACTTGGTGCGTTGGCTGGGATATTCCCAAGAGTTTGACTCTTGGGAACCGATCGAGGTGTTGAGGGCGGATGCCCCTGACCTCCTGCGTGAGTTCGAGAAGGATACTTCTCCTCGAACTCAAAAGAAGCGTCAACACTAAGTGTTGATGAGGGCGGCACGCCCACACTAGGTGCTGGTGCCTGCGAAGCAGCGGTAGCAGCTTCCGATGCCTTAAGAGCGTCGATAAGGCACTTAACCTCAGCGGGTACTGAGAAACCTCGGTACCCTCTCAGCTCCTTTTCGGTTAGACGAGGAGCTCCCGCGGGGCAACACGGACACCTCATGTTCGAAGAAACCCCGCAAGAGAAACCCTCTTTGATGCAAGTGAAATGGATATACTCCATTTTACCTGAGCGTGAGTACTTTAAGAAGCGCTCGCGGTTTGCGTGAACCTTCTTCACATACTCATCGGGACCTTTGTTGTAATTGTCAACAAAGGCATTACAACTCTGAGTAAGGGCGTCTTTGTCGTCCTTATTCTTTTGCGACCCTTTCCGGTTCGTGTAGTGACGAGCTTGGAAGAAAAGGTCGATGAAGTACCGACGTCTATCGTCAGTACTACGATCAAAATGACGATTGCGAAGGTCCTCGCAATCGTCAAGCGCATTAATGTCAAACAATGGATATTGACAATCACGTTTGACATGCCCACCACTACCAAGGGCAAGCGTCCATGCTGGGGTCCAAAACCCCACTTCGTACGGAACATGACGTTCCACACGACACAGTGAATCGGAAGCAGTGTAGGCCGCTTCCGCACGATGTTTCTTGGCAGGTGGAGCACCACCTGTCATCTCAAAGTCGTCTTCGCTACGACCTGGCGAATGACGAGGTCCAGGAGGAGCCCTACGCTCCTCATACCACCGCTTCATCGAGTTGTCGCTGTCGTAATCGACGGCGTCAGAAGCCACTTCGCCATCACTTAACGGCGAAGCAGTTCTAGCGGTCTTAACCCCACTAGAGTTGTTGACAGGGACGGTATCGTCCTCGCCCTCATTCTCGGAGTCAGATGACTCTCCGAAGATGTCGTTGAACTTCTTCTTGGACACCCGCCTTGCGGCAGGTGGAGACGCGGAAGACGCTGCATTCGCGACGTCTTCCCGCCCTCGCTTAGACACTGCTTCCACAGCGTCTGCTACGAGAGACAAGCGGTCTTTCGGATTTGTCTTGCGCCTCGACGCTACATTCGAAGCGTCGGCATTCGACGACACCTCCGCACGCGATGCAGAGGTGATGTCCGTTTCCAGAGTACCGGCAGTGCCCGTAAGAGCGCCGCTGCGTTTGCTGACCATTAGTTTACTTTTGGTCAAGATGAGTTATAACAGAATATCGTTATGACCAACAAGTGCCACCACTCGATTGGCCAATATTACATTATATTATTGGCCAACCAGCTTGAGTGGGGGGTGATGTAATGGGGTACCATTACATAAGTGATATTTGAGTAGAAATATCACAGTTCAATTTCAGACGTAATACCTGAAATTGTGAATATTGGATTATAAGTTGTCATAATCCACCTTTGAGAACAGATTCTGATATAATCGAATCTAACAAGTCATCTAATGATAAAAATATCATTAGATCAGTTTTATACTACATGTTACTATGATTAGTCTAGGTCTAATTATACTAGTTAGCTCTTAACCAACCATAAATATATTCACTCTTAAACTTACCTTCTAGCACTCACATCTCTTAAGTGTATATATATTAATATATATATACTTAATAGGTAGTTAATTAATATATTATTACTTTTCTATCTAAGTTTATCTAAGGTAAACTAAGGAGGACCAAATTACATTTGGTCCTACACAATTTGCACGCTTCCTCATTGCAAACTAACAGTGTAAGCCGCGTAACAGCAGCCCTGTTACAGCATATAACAACGGAAATGTCCGCCCAGATTTGCGTAGTATTTTAAATACGATAAAAAGACCCGAAAAAGACAAAAAATCCGCCCTCGCAATGATTCGCTGACCGATTTCTTGAAGTACTGATATAAAACAAATTCTGAGCGTTGGGGTGAAAAGCTAATGTATTGAGCTTTTCTGGTAGAGCAAGTTCGTGCGGGTATCTAATTGCGAGATGGAGAGCGTGTCCAGACTCTCTTTGGGAGTGAAACATCTTTGGAGCACATCTTGATGATCTTTAAGCTACTTCCAGCGTCAGAAATTGTGGCATTAAAATTTTAGTGATGAAATGCAGTCATGATAAAAACTTACTGATGTACTAACAGTTCTTTCTTTATTTCTTTTGACAATATTCATTATAGAGCTTTCTTGACAATCTCGTTAAAAGGCGACAAGTGGACGTGAAAATATTAATGCTCAGGCGAATGCTAATATATGCTTTTGGGTTGCCGATCTAAGCATCCTGAGCTGATCGGCGATGTTTCAAACTCACACAAGATGGACGAGTAAGGCGGGTGGATTCAAATCGTCCTGTGGATTCGACGGCAAAGAGTTTGAGAGATGAAGCGTGCGATCCACTGGATGCTGATGACTCGGATCTTCAGCAATGTCAGTGTGTCGAAAGCGCAGGACAGCAGGTTGCGGTCCACTTTCTAAAATCTCAATTTCTTTCTTGAAACGCACGCCATGTGCGAAAATTCATTAATAAAGACTTGGGGTTTCCTGTACGGACGTTGAACATGCCAGGCAAGTGCTGGTTTCCTTGAGACTGGAGCACGCACGGTCCATTTCCGACACGACATTTACAGTCTTGTGACTTCCAATTTCATCCTGAGCTTCAGCTACTTCCTTGTTCGCTTCCTTTCCAGATTCTTGCATGTTTTCTCTACCTTCTTTGCACCCTTTGTCTTTATTCTTCTTGACGTAGCTTCGATTTCCATGGTGCTCGCGTTCCCTAGCCTTCTTCTTTGATTTATAAACATGTTTTGCTTGCATATTGGATTATGTATTTTTTTTCTTCTGTCCCTTGATTTCCTTCAGACTTCGGTGTACGTGCTCGTTCTGCTTTTCATCAAACGTTTCAGTGTGTTTAACGTGCTGTGTTGCCACAACTTTCTTGTCTTCCTGTAGATATACCTTGAAAGCTTTGACTTCTTCATTGAATGAAAAACTACCAAGAAATGATTTATGGGCGCCTTAACCTATCGGTCGGTGCGTTTCGACCGCTGTCTTGTTTTGACTTGACTCTCTTTGACTGCTTACCTTGAGCACACGTAAGGCAATCTAGTCTTTTGTTGTCTGTTAACTTTATTCCAAACCTCAAATTGCTTGCCATTTTTTTCGTTAGAATCAAGGTTTAGATGACCCAATCTTGCCTAAAAATGCATTAGGGTGCCTTCGTAGACATTGGAGCCTCCTTCTGCTCCCGAGTTGCTTTGTTTCAGTACCGTAAACATTTGATTCTTAAAACATCTTACGGTAGTACAATTCTCAAGGAAAGGCGAAGAAGGAAGCGCGAGAACATCATTTGACGAAAAACTACCAAGAAATAGTATTTGGGTAGTTATTCTCGAAAACCTACCAAGAAACGGTTTTTGGTATCGTTCATCCAAGAGCGAGAAAATGCCCATGTGGCGCTTTTCCACAAGTGCTACGCTTGCAAGTGCTACGCTTGTGGAATAGCGTCACATGAGCATTTTCTCGCTCTTGGATGAACAATACCAAAAACCATTTCTTGGTAGTTTATTTGGATAATAAACAAATTGCCATGGAATTTCCTCGGCAACATACTGATCTTGCTCCATCCGAAAGACAAACCTTCCAAACAATTGCTGCAGCTTTTCGCTGGCCAAATTGGTGTGCAAAAACACGCCTAGTGAAGAGATAATGAAATCTCAAGAAGTTTTTCTCAAAACTACTATTGTGGAGATGTTGATGCCGTTGTTTAAGGAATTGCTTTCTCAAAACCCTAAACGATTGTGGAGATCTTGATTTCGTCGTAAGACGCTCGACCATGGAATGTTTCTTCTGAGCATTTGTCCGTCCTTTAAACCACTCGAGCCTGTACAGCGCTCCCAAGTTGGTCTTCAGAAGACCGTCACTCCCATGTCAAGTGGATGACACACTGACGTGGCGTTTGGGGACATTTCGCTGCAGGCTTCTTCAGCAAGAAGATGTTGCCTTCGTCGCTCACGTGAGCGTCGAAGTTGTCAAGAACGATGTGGTGTAGTCACTCTGAAAACCTCCTAAAACTCAAAACTCCTTCTGAGATACGAACGACCACGGGTTGGCCCAGATGACTGACTGTCGGAGGGGGTACTCGGTCCATCCAGGACTTGATCCGAGCCAGCATCAAGCTGGCTGGACCTGTTACTTCCATTACCTTGGCCGTGACGATTGGGATGATCCATGATATGTAAAGCTCATCTTGTGTACCCGTCAGCGCTGGCGGTTACGCTCTCCGGGTGGACTCAAGGGCGAACAGTTAAAAGTCCATAAAATAGGTGGACGAGGGTTAGGACTAGGGTTGTTCCTGGGCAGAAATCTTCACCGGGAGCGGATTGGCGTTATACTTGAAAATTCGTATACCTCAAAGCTGGATCGAGAGTAATCGATCGATCAGCTTAACCAAAGACAATAAAGGGGTTACTCCAATCTTATGCGTAGTCGGGGAATCCAAACAATACCCCGCGATCTTCCACAGTAAGCCAAAACTTCACCACACTTTCCAATAGAACTAAACCGTGTTCCAAACACGGGTGACTTGAGTGAGTATAGGTTTCACAACGACTCCCAGTCAGGGGACTTCCGATAGGTTCCTTCCAACCTTCCCCGAGGAAACCAATAACAACTAGAGGGGACCTTGTTAACCCTCCGCTGTGAACCAATGACGACTTGTGTCTTAGAAAGCGAAACGTTTCATCTGCCCGGCGGTTGACTGAGTCGATGCCTTGAGCCTGGTCTGCCTGAAAATGCTCCAGGTTATCCACGTGGGCAGTAAGGACCTCCACCCGATTTTTTTAGCTCTGTCACTTCGGAAGAAGAATCGGGTGGCGTAGCGGCCTGGTGCAAGGCGTTGGTGAGCTGCTCACAACAGCCCGAAGACGGGCTATTTCGTCCCTGGCTTCCTGGCTACTACTCCTCAACTCTGAAATTCGAGGTTCAGCACGATCCAGCATCGTACGAAGGAGTGTACAGCGCTGTACCAGAGCTGCGGAGGGAGTCAGCTTGGCTGGATGGGCTTGAAGGGAGGAAACAGTGTCTGTCAGCCTGTCCCTATCTTCGCAGACCTGTCCGTAAATGCGGAGAGCTGCATCGATATCAGCCGGAGATAATACCAGATCAGGACTACGTGACGAGGCCGGCGCACCCGCAAGCTCCACCCCGCCGGATGGCGAATCATCGTCGACTAGGTTAACCCGACACATATTATCAGAATCGACCTGCAGAACTGGAAATACATCGAGAGGTGGTCAGAGAACGGGCAGATGAGACCTCGGTCCGGCCTGTGGACCAGCTCTATGAAGGCCATCACAGAAGTTGGACGGGGGACTTACCGAATCGGGGCATTCGTGGAAGAAAGTATAAAGGCCTATGTCAGGTGAGGCCGTGCCTCAACCGTTGTGCGGATGCGACAAGACTCAGAGGAGGCTGTGGAGAAGTGACTCCAAAATGCGTTAACGGCCGGGTGTGAAATACACCTGGCTGAGACTGTCTTTTGATTGGCTTAAATTGCTGGTCAAGAGTGGGGACGCAGGAGGACAGCTGCCGGAGGTGTTCGAGAGCACCCGCAAGCACCAGACCAGTGCGGGACATGGAAATAGGTTAGACGAGGTGATCCGGATGCTCTAATCCAGGCAAACCAGAAGTTGACCAGCTGGGTAAAGTGGGGCTGGATGGCCGTTGATGGTGGCCATAGGTGGCCAAGGGGTGGATTGGTCAAGAGAGGGATATACAAGGGGCTCCAGGGAACGTTATGTCCCTGTAGTAGCCGGATGGAACACCGAAGATGGATGAGCGGTAATCGGAGTCGGTGGCCAGGTACGTCCAGGTCGAGGTGGATAACTATCCAGAATGGTCATGCTATTTGGTGTGCATTACACAAAATGTCTAGGGGATCGATTCAGGTTGCTTCTGTGTGAACTGCAGGACCAGCTCGAAGAGACCCGGATTTTGACTGCCCACGTTACGCAGGCACCTCCGTGTGTGCAAGATGTTATTTTAGACGTCCTGAGTATGGTGACAAATGGAAGTTTCCTTGCCGCAAGCATCGCTGTCGTCCGGCCTGGCAGGACGGAAACCGGTTAAGCGTTCGGTTGATTCTGATCTGTCCTTAGCCCCAAATGGAGAAATTAAAACGAACTCTCCTTCCTGCCCGCAAACCATACCCTAAGCCAGTGTTATTTAGACGATTCGGACAGTGACCCAGACCACGACTCGGACAGCGATTCGAATTCACCCCCAGAGAAGATAACTGCAGTGCCTTCACTCACTTTTCCGGCGCCACCTGACTCGACAGCTGGCCTGCCGTCTGGCTCGACAGCTGGCCTGTCATCCAGATCGACAGCTGACCTGCTATCCGGATCGACAGGTGGCCTTCCATTCGGATCGACAGCTGGCCTGTCATCCGGCTCGGAAGATGACCCGCCGTCCGGCTCGGAAATTGACTCAGATCCGCCTTCCAGCGATTTGAATACGACGACGAAGATTATCTCGACCAGCAAGTGTGTGCTGCCTTGTCCCGATCTCGCACGGCTACCCGATGTCGCCTCCTAAATTCCAGTAGCCGAGCTGGCTCTTACCCGACTCCGGATCAAGTCATTGATTTGCAGACTCCACCGCAGGCTGGCTTTGGCTCTGGGGAGTACGAACCAACTCATCCATCTCTACCCCCTAACGCCAGCCACCCTTTAACTCTCGGAAACACGTCTGATCTCAAGGTAACCGACAGCCCCCCCACCCCCCCGGAGCCGAGAGGAAAACCGAAGCGGAAGACGAGGTGGGCGAAGAGGATGAAGAAGAGGAGGAGGGAGAAGAAGAAGAACAGGAGGAGGAAGTTGAGGAGGAAATTCCGGATCAGTGGTTGCCTCTCAGCCTGGAAGAACTCAAATAACCATCCCCCAAGATCCAATCCAAACCTCAGCCACGTGCCCGATCAAGAACCCGTTTGCGGACTCGATCGGGTCGGTCTGCAGCCGGACCCAAGGTCCAGCGGCGCCGTTCATCTCCGAAGTCACCTCTTTCGAAACTCCCGATCCTGTGGTTACCTCATGGTCGCCTCATAAGTGAGGCTGACCGGTCAGACATTCAACCTTGGCTGGTTGAGAAGTTGGCCAACTTGAGTCTTGCCGATGTCTCCAGAACCAGACTCGCTCACTCCTTATGCCGGTCTACCTTTTGGATACCCCCCCCTTCTCTGAACGTGCCACCCCAAGTCAGCTTGACGCCTCGACCTGGAGCAGTCAGGTGCGGTTGACGAGTTAATAAAGACGAAGCCTTGGGAAATATTGGCCACTGAGATGCCGGATATAGGGGTTGCACCCAGTCAGCGGTTCGATGACTTTCAAGAGAAATACCGGGAGTTCGTTGATGCCCGCGCTAGTTGATGCCCACGCCCAGGCCATTTGGGAATCCACCCGCTTTTTATTCTTTTTGGCGGAGGCTCGCAAGTCGATCCACTCCTCAGAGTTTGTTTCGCCTACCGGAAACGACGGCACAATCGGGCTACAGAGGCATGGGTCCGATTGTGCGCACTTGTATAGGATGGTATCAGGAACGGTGCATGTGACCTGGACCTGTTCCTTTCCCCTTTTGTACTCCACTTGGCGAACCGAAAAATTGAGAAGAGGGGGAAACCGGCAAAGGACTGAAGGTATCCTGGTCTAGGAGTCCCGGATCAGACTACCTCCCTTTCTGAGTTTTTGGAAGATATCGACAGGCAGGGCCCTTGGCGCAATCAATATCGTGACCAGCCCTCCAATCATCCGGGAGTTGAAGTGCTTCGGCTCCGCAACAAGTATATTCGTCCATAGTGAAGGGTGATCTGGCTCGTTTAATCGTATTTTTTCTCTTACCCAATCGCGTATGCCCGCCAATATTTCTTTTATCTCTTGCTCCATCCTTCATTTGTCCAACCCTTCCATCCACTTCGGCCCATTTCCTGCCTTCTAGATTGGTCAATAACCCGACCGGTTACTGACCAGATCAGCTGGAGGTGCCTCTAGAGGAACCACATAATATAATCCACCCCTATGGCTGGTCGGCCACCAAATCGAAGCAAAGCAGCAGTCATCGGCTTTCAGCCTCATTCACCGTTATACCAGCCGTAAAATCCAAGGCGGCGGCTATCACTTTCCACTCAGGCAGCTTCTGCGAGATGGCACTGTAAGCACCCACTCCCTTCTTGACGCTAGCTGGCCCGTCGAAGCTCAGAACCATCAATTCCCCTGCTGGACCAACTGTCGGTGACGGGAGTGTGATGGATTGTCGTGGTGCTATCGCTATCAACCTTCTTCCACTTCCGCTCTTGGGGTGGTTCTGGCCGCTAATGATCCCAGTATCTCTTCTTCTCCTTTTGTGCATTTTATCACCTCCAGTGGCCACTGAGACAACAGTGCAGCCCATCTGCCCAGCCGACCATCTACTCCGCTCGCAGTAAGAAGCCAAGATAAGGTCGACCGCCTCGATAACACCTTGATAGACCGGGGTACCAACATCGTATATCACACATCCAGGATCCGTAGCAAGACCAGAACCACCTTGTCCACCCGCCCATAGTTCACTTCATTGGTTTTCAGAGTCCGGCTGGTGAACATCACAGGACAATATACTTCATCATGATCCTGCACTAGGGCAGCCGAGATAGCCCACTTGTTAGCATAGATGATGACCACTGGTACCTTATTCACATCAAAGTGTCTCTGAACCGGTGTGGTCACCATCTTTGCTTTCAGCATGCCGAAGGCCACTATCGACCTGGTCATGTGGTCGTCTGGCTGGGCCGCATTGGAGTTGGGGAGCCGGCTGCCTGCTTGGGCGGACGAGTCCATCTTCTCATTGGCCGAAATAGTTGACGAGTCCAGCTTCTCATTGGATGATATAGTTGACAAGGCCAGCTTTTGATTGGCCAAAATAGATTACCCGGCCAGCGTTTCTCCTTGCCGGTCCTGCCCCGCAACTTATGGTAACCCACCTCCCGTAACTCGTACAACACAGCTGCGTAGACCGCAAAGTCCCCGATGAACCGACTGTAATATTTCAAGCTGCCCAGAAAGGATTGCAGGGCCTTCAATAACCGCGGGAAAGGCAGATTGCTCAAAGACTCAAATCTTTTGGATTGGCTTCCAGTCCAGAAATCGAGATCTGGTTACCCGAATTGGTTACCTTAGTCTTTCCCCAGAAAATTTCCACCACACTAATCGAGAGATTCCACTTTTCACACGTAATCACCAATTGCTCCACGTTTTCACATAACAAATCCCAGGAAGTAGCCGTCACAAGAATATCATCGATGTAGGACCGCCGCCTCAAAACAGGTTTTTGGTCGGCGTCAGGGTCCCTTCGGTGATCACGTTACCGACCAGGGCGGGATCTTGGTCTGCCTTGGTCTTGAAATGTCCATACAACGCGTTATCTATTAGCCGCCAGTAAGCGGGGCATTTTTGAGGCGAAACGGCATTCGGTTCCACTCGAAGAACCCGAAGGGCGTAACAAACGCAGAAATTTCCCGTGCACGGTCAGTCATAGAGACCACCCAAAATCCACTAGTCATGTCCAACGAGCAATACCATAAAACTTTGTCTGCATACTCCAGCAAATCGTTAATTAGCGGCATCGGGTAAATCATCAGCTTAGTTAGCCGGTTTACCAATCGGTAATATATGCACAACTTTATATCCACCGCGTTCTTCTTTATAATGATTACGATAGGTGACGCTCATGGCGAGGTGGATGGCTGGATGATCTTGGTGGCCAGCAGTCCTTTAATGAGTCCCGACAACTTTTCTCGATACTGGGGGAGCGACCGTTCGGCATCTTTGCGCTACTGGCTTCGCGCTACCCACATCAATGTTGCATTCTGCTCCATGGGCGGCCGGAGGTAGTGCAATACCTGGGCCGATCAGCAGGTGTCTCCTTTTCCATATGATATCTTTTAGCCTGCTGATCTTCTCAGGAGTGTTCACGTCTGGGTCGCCAAACTGTAGATCTTCTATAGTAACTGCTGTCGAGAAGGGAGTCACCTCAGGTAGCACTGCCATCTGATCTCCCATGCCTTCGACATACAGGCCGCCCCCTTCGTGAATGCAGTCCTGGTCGGCTTCAGTCTTGGTCCGAACAGAATTTTTGTCTTGCTCCGAAGGGGTCTCCGCCAAAGCAGCTGCCTCATTCGTCTCCGACCTTCCGGGCGTATTATTCGAGAGGGGTTCCGTCCAGCTACACCCGGCTGACCTGGTCTCCCGTCCTGATCGACTTCAGCTAATTCCGAATCCAGGTCAGGTGGTCTTCCGTCTTGGTCACCCTCGACTAATTCCGAATCCGAGTCAGGATTAGTCGATCTAGCGTCGTCCTGCCCGCAGGGCAAGCCGGCATCAGAGGTCGTCGAACATGTGACCCCGACCTGCCTCACTTCCTGATCCAGCTGTTCACTTGTCTGAGCAGTGTGATCAAAACCAGTTCGGCTACAGGGGCAAGGTCTCGGTCAGCAAGCTCAGCCTGATTAGGTGATGGCCGGCTCCGCGTCAATGTTCGGAGGGCGTCCGGTACTCTGGTTTGGCCACCATAGGAGTCCGGTATTCCTCCACAGACTCCTCCTGACTGACTAAATCTGTAGTTGCCTGATAGGCCAGGTTTTGCCACTTGATATAGCGTCTTGAGCCAATAGTGACATAACCTGGCCGGCGGGGCACTTTGTCTTCGGCCAGCCACATTCAAATGATGACATCCTCATGCAAGGTGAGGGGCTGCTCTGAGATGTTGGTCACGCCTATGTAATTGAGGTGACCTTCCCTTTTAACGAACGAGGGCACCCAACACTCGCCCCTAGTTAGCCATAACGTATACCGCCGGTCGTGTGGCCGCACAGTCACTTCCACACTGTCCCACTGGCACAGTTACAAACTGGCCCAACTTCAGAAATTGGACGTGGGCTCCATATAGAGGCCGAAGGCCAGCCAGCTGGATCTACACCTTGTCAGGCAACGTCAATGTGTCATGGGATAAGTCCAGTCTTATGCCGGCAGGGACCATAAGTCCATACCCAGAATTGCGTCCTGCCCGGCTAGCCTCCCTACCCAGGCAGTGAAGTAGTATACCAACGACCCAGCCAGTGTAATTTTCACTCTTGTCCTTCCTGAGGTCATGTATGAATTTTCTCCAATACCGATACACTCTTGTTGCTTCGTCTCATCTATTTCACACCCAATCTTACGAGAAAAGGTGATGACGACGATGGACACTTCTGCGACAGAGTCAAAAAGCTTAGTGACCTTCTGGTTATTAATCTTACCATCGGCCTTGGCCTGCTTGAACCACTTATCCGGCGAATGGTATTTCCAGTAACCCAGTGATTCTCCGGGTAATAAATTCAATTCCATAACCGCTTCAGACCAAGAATATTCGTCCGTCCGTATACTGGTCACCAGGTAAGGGTCAGCCATGCTGCCCGGGGATCGGGTGACGTAATCGTCAAACTTACATGTATTGTCGTTACACTGTGCTTTGCTTCTCGATTATCTTCCTTACCGACATATGCATAGATACTAACACTAGACCGCTCGGCTCAAACCAGATTCCAACCTGGCGAGCGATCTAGTTTAACATCTTTTCCACCCCTGGTGGCAACATTCCAGCATGCTTGGTCGAGACGTACCACTTCTTCATCTGGTTGTAGAATTCCTCAATGGGACAGAGTCCAGCCTCGTGTACCTCTCTGCAAGTCTTGCAGGCGAACAGGCAGTGTTCAGCAGAATGCCCTTTCCTTTCGCTTTTCTTACAGGTCAGCCGCTTCCAGCAGCTTCTGTCGTCATGCTTGATGGACCCACAGTGGGTGCACTTCCGTCTGGGATAATCCTGGTCA
>MIQA02006776.1:0-18951 GCA_001887855.2 Sclerospora graminicola | reverse complement strand
GCTTAAACTGTTTAAATTGCAAGTGAGGAAGCGTGCAATTGGTTAGGAACAAATGTAATTTGTTCCTCACTAGTTTAATTAAGCTTAAGGTGGACTATTTAATTAATTAAATAGTCCCTCGGATATATATATATGATATATATCCAAGACACGTGGCTGCAAGACGGTAAGTTTAAGAGTGAATATATTATTAGTGGTTTAGAGCTAAATATTATAATTAGATCTATACTAATCATATAAACATGTAATATAAAACCGATCTAATAATACTCTTATTATTAGATTTCTTCTTAGATTCGATATTTGTATCAGAATCTGTTTCCTAGGGTGGATCATAATAACTTATAATCCAATATTCGCATTTCAGACAGTAATTCTGAAATTGATCTGTGATATTCCAAATTAAATATTAATGGTACCCCATTACACAGATGGTGGTCTGGACTGCTGACTGGCTTCTGCCGAGAACAGATATCGGTATTGCTCCTCTTCGGATTCGCCCCCAGACCGCTGGTATTCTTCTTCCGAACTGGTTGCATCCGACTCTCGGGCAACCATGATGACGGCGCGGGCCGTCCTCGTTGACGGCGGCCTGCTTCCTTGATCCAGGTTAAAACGTGACCTGTACCTGCCCATTCCCACTGCTGCCTTGGGACCTCACTTCTTCGCCCTCTGGTAAGTCCGTAGCGTCAGTTCCAGCTCCGCAGTATTTTTAAGTCGTAGCAGCGCAAGCTTGTCTGCCGAATCCCGGTCGTCCTGCGTACTGAAAAAGTGTTTCACATGTTCTCGGGTAGCTTCCGACCGGCTGGCATCTTCCTTGACCGGTATGTTTGCCTCATTATTGCGACATTCAAACGATGGAGATATTCCAAAGGGGACTCGTCTGCTCTCTTCTTTGTATGGAAGTACTGACGCGGCACCGACATTCCCGATCCACAGTATTGTCACCAAATGCTTCGACCAGCTCCCTCCAATCGTCTCGGACTTCCCGGCTGAGCTGCTGATCCAGTTTTTCGCTGGCCCTTTCATTAGGTCTCCTAAAGTAGGCATATCTCTTAGTCCGGAGTACGGTCTCTGAGGAATGCTTACTTCGTCTTGCTTAGCCATCCTCGGGCCTGGTCGTCGTCCATGTCCCGTCCAGTAAATCTTTCAACTCTGACGTGGCAGACACCCGGACCCTGTGATCGCCCCTGAGTCCGGGTCAAAAGTTTGGGCTGAGGCGATATTGGCATAGCGATACATTCATAGATCCAGGTCATCTGGATCATAGTGGCGCCTGGCCGACTTGACACACTCCATATCCACATCGCTAAGTGACGGCTTCCTATTCAATGGCCGCCCGGCTCGGCGACCTGGCTGTCGACTAGGCGGGTCAGCATGGGGCTCACTCTGTCTAGACTGCACTGACTCCATGTCCTTATCAATCGGCTCCTCCGCATAATGCTGGGCTGGTCCAGGCACCTGTTTCCCCCGGTGGGCAGGCTGACTAGACTGTAGCGGCCGGCACTGGATCGACGTTGCTCCTCCAAGTATCTTTCCATCATAAAGGAAACAAATTCTGAAGGTGGTCCGGCAGTTAAGTGCCAGCTTGAGAGCCTACTTGAGGGGTGACTTGGGGACCAAGGCTTGGGATTCCTTCTTAATTCGAAACTCGACGTCTTCGCCCCTTGGATCTGGATCTGTGGTGTGGTCGCTCTCAGAAATTCCTTCTGAGATGCGATCACCCACGGGGGGTCCAGATGACTGACTTTCGGAGGGGGTCCTCCGTCCATCCAGGTCTTGATCCGACCCACCATCCAGCCGGCTCGATCGGTCACTCCCATCACCTTGGTCGTGACGACGTGGACAATCCATGTTTGTAAAGATCACCTTGTGTACCCGTCAGCACTGGCGGTTACGCTCTCTTGGTGGACTCTAGGGCGAAAAGTTAAAAGTCCGTCGAATAGGGGGAGGAGGGTTAGGACTAGGGTTGCTCTTGGGTGGAAATGTTCACCGAGGAGCAGGATTGGCGTTATAGTTGAAAATTGTATACCGCAAAGGCTGGGCCGAGAATACTAATCGATCGGCCAGCTTAACCAAAGACAATAAAGGGTTACTCCAATCTTATGAGTAAATAGGGAATCCAAATAATACTCCACAATCTTCCACAGTAAGTCAAAACTTCACCACACTTTCCAATACAACTAAACTGTGTTCCAAACACGGGCGACTTGAGTTGAGTATAAGTTTCACGACGGCTCCCGGTCAGGAGATTTCCTGTGGGCTCCGTTCAACCTTCCCCGGGGAATCCAATAGCAGCAAGAGGGGACCTTGTTAGCCCTCTGCTGTGAACCAATAAAAATGATTGCATATTAGAAAGCGAAACGTATACTGATTTTTATCCCTAGATCCAATACAATCTTTTGTGTAACCTACCCAAAAAAAACTGGCTGGATAATTATGTGCCTTACCTGAAATTGCGCGACCGGATACCCTTTGTGTACCGTACACCAAACATCCTGCTCAATTTGGATACCCTTTGTGTACCGTACACCAAATATCCTGCTCAACCTGGATAGCCATCCACCTCGACCTAGGCCAAACCTGGGCGCCAACTCCTATTCCCCTTTCGCGGCCACGCATCCACCTTCGGCGTCCCATTCGGTGTCTACAGGGGCATCGCCTTCCTCAGGGCTCTTCATACGTACATCCCTTAGCCGATCCGCCCCTTGGTCACCTAAAGCCACCATCGACGGCCATCCAGCTCCACTTGATCCGGCCGGCCAACTTCTGGCTGACCTGGTTCCGAGCCTCCGGATCACCTCCATCTACCTTGATTCCATGCCTTGCACCGATCTGTCGCTTGTGAGTACACCTGGTAGCTGCCATCCTGCATCCGCGCTCTTCACCAGCAATTTCCGCCAATCCGAAGGCAGCCTCGGCCAAGTGTATTATACACCTGACCGTTAATTCACTCCAAAGTCGCCTCACCACAGTATCTGTTTCCGGTATAGTAATCCTAAATATCAGACTCTCATTAGAGCGTTTCCACCGGGGCGCGCTATTTCAACGCGACAAATTGATTTTTTGAGCACCGAAAATAAGAAAATTACGTACTACAAACGAAGCCTCTCCATATTTAAATCAGCATAACGAGAACAGCGCGCCAACGTTAAAATGGAGACGCTGCATTTATTTTGTTTGCTGGATAAATCAAATTTTCGACTCTACAAGCTTCAGGTATCCGAAATATCAGTTGAAATGCGACCACACTGAGCGGTAACTATCCTACCCATACCTCTAGTGCGGTCTGTTCATTGCCGAAGAAATGACCTACACATTCGCTCTTCTTCTGTCCTGTGATGTTCGCGTCGTGTACCAATGTCTTTTTTTCTTGATGATGAACGTGGAAGTTTTCTATCGAGCTTCCCCACGCAATCTGTGAATCATCAAAATTCGGATTTGCCGCAGATACGCTAAAACCACCCCAAACTGGACAGTTTTGGCGCATAATATAGATATAGCGTGAGGCTCGCTGCCGGTGGGAACCGCGCAAAATAAATTTCGTGCCAAAGGGGTTTAGCGCGTTGTTTAGGGACCCCCGTTGGTTAGTACTCCCTCCGTCCCAAAGTTATTGTCCGATTCACATTTTTAGCGTCCCATTTTTTTGTTTTATTTTTATTAGTTTATTTAAAGAGGCCAAAAGTCTAGAAGGAGACGAGAAAAAATGGGGAGACCAAATCATCAAGATTGGCAGGACTTTGATGGGGGAAAAAGCGCAATTGCTTTCACCATAACGCATACTGCAAATTTCGCAGCGAAAATGGAGCAGATCCTGTCGCAGTTAGAGGCGTATCGAGAAACATGATTCGACCCTTACAAATTTGTGTCTACTGTCCTACAGAGGTGGTGATGCAGCTAAAATTGCTGTGCGCACAGAAAGATGCAGTAAACTTTAACAAGCGGCACCAATCCCACAACCGTAACGTCGACATGTTGCTTCAAGAGATGTCTTCAACTCCGAACAAGAAAATACGACAAAGCGAAGAAGAAAAGAACGACGTCGGTTTGCCGTTACCCGGAGAAAAGGAGTGTGATGGTAAAGCCGAGAAAAAAAAGGGAACGGAGCGCAAAATACTGTTGGAGTTGATGTGCTACTGTGAAAAAGTGACTTGTAAATTAATTGATGGGAATGTGTGAAGTACTTTCCAGAGGGTGCCTTCTGATTGGCGGAAAATGGGGGCCAAGGACAAAGATGCCGGATGGCCGTCGCCGAGCGTATCTACCAGCGGCAGGACGGCGCCAGGCCTGGAATCGGGCCAGATGGGTGTGGCCGAAGACGTGGTCAGTTGGGCTAGCGGACTAGGCGAACGGGATGACCTCGGATGGTGAACAGCCGAAGGGCAGATTGGTCGGAAGGTATGGGCGAAGGGTCCTGGGGAAGGTTGAGTTTCTTGGAGGACGGAGGAAGCACCAGGGTCGGACGTGGAGCTGCCAAGGAAGTGCTAACGCCAGCGGTCAAGTGAGCTTAGATGGATGGCATCCGGCCGACCGGCTGGGTTCGGTGACCGGCCGGCTGGTACCAGCTAGGTTCGGTGTACCGGCCGGGCTGGTACCAGTTGGGGTTGGGGTACCGGCCGGGTTGGTACCATCTGGGTTGGGTGTACCGGCCGGGTTGGTACCATCTGGGGTTGGTGTACCGGCCGGGCCGGTACACAAAAGAGCATCCGATCGGAGTTAACCGGGCTACTTCAGGTAAGACACATAACTATCCAGCCGGGCTATTTGGGGTAGGTTACACAAAAGGGAGTACATAGGGATAAAAATCAGTATACGTTTCGCTTTCTTAAAAACAAGTCGCTTTCATTGGTTCACAGCGGAGGGCTAACAATGTCCCCTCTAGCTGCTATTGGTTTGCCCGGGGAAGGTTAAAGTAATCCACCGGAAGTCCCCTGACCGGCAGTCGCGGCGTTGCGTATACTCACCTCAAGTCGCCCGTGTTTTGAAAACGGTTATATCTAGTATTGGGAATTGTGATCACGTTTTGGCCTTCTGTGGAAGATTGTGGAGTTGTATTTGGATTCCCCTTTACGTACACGTTTGGATTTACCCCTTCATTGTCATTGGTTTGGCTGGCCGATCGATTATTCTCGGTCCAGCCGTCGCAGTATACAAACTTCAAGTATATTGCCAGTCGAGCTCCCCGGTGAAGATTTCCGCCCAGGAGCTACCCGTAGTCATAACTTGTGACTAGTATTCGATGGACTTTACACTTTTCGCCCTAGGGTCTATCAAGAGAGCGCAACCGCCAGTGCTGACGGGTATACAAGGTGAGCTTTTCGAACCTGGATCATCCAAGTCGTCACGACCAAGTTGATGGAAGTAACCGATCTAGCTGGCCGGATGCCGGATCGGATCATGACTCGGATGGACGGAGTACCTCCTCCGACAGTCAGTCATCTGGCCCCCCCTTGGGTGTTCGCGTCTCAGGAAGAATTTCTGAGAGCGACTACTCCACACTACTCCCTATGGACACGACCGCAAGACATACTTCTATAATGCCTTCATCGAGACAGTTACATGTTAACGATGATATTTCTTCGTCAATGAATTCGAGTGGGCTGGTGCCGCTTGGAAAGCAATGTTGTACGGAGAAGGAAGGTGAACTACAACTAAACTCATCTCCTACACTTGACAGTAACCAACCCATAAACAATCGCGCCGATGCCGCAACCGTAAACAAGCTAATTGTGTCATCGACGCTGCTAACAGGCCTTTCCTGGGATTGGCTGCAATCGGGGCAATAATCTCAGTTGTTTCGAGACGTCTATTCAGATGTAAAGCTTCCAAGTACTGATTTGGTTCTGTCATTGGGAGCTGATTCTCATGAAAAGCAAATCTTAAAGATGAAAGATGAGCAAGTTGTAGTCCCGCTAGCTGTGAATTGGTGGGTGACCAAGTGTCCTCGATCAAGCTCCGTTCTTCTCTCTCTCGTAAATGCTCGTGGTGAAGCAACAATCTGGGAGTTAATTGACATAGAAATCGAGAAAAGCTCTCTGGAGGTTCTCACCGAAGATCTTGCCAAATGAATAAAGAGCAGCTTGGCCGCTATACAAGACAGGGGTATACATATGATCACCATTGTTGCCGATACTGCGCTAGTATGCGCAGCGCCTCGTATTGCCATCAATTCAAGCGAGTGCGCAAGTGTGTCGATTCCAGTCCTTCCTTGTTTCTCAAATGTCTTGCAGATGCTTCTCGGAATTGTCGTGACAGCGTCACATAAGTCAATAGAGACTGTAAGTGAAATTATCGAGATCACTCAGACGTTCTCCAATAGACGCGTACTGAAGATATTGTGGCGTGAATGCGATGATCCAGATGCTAGGCTTCTTTTACCCACGCGGCAAAATTGGTATTCTTTCGTTGAAGCTGTAGATTCTGTTCGACATTACGAAGACATGATCAAAATTATCTCTTCAAAGGTTGTTCAAGCTTCATCATATTCAGGGGACGTGGAAAGTCAATCAATAAACAAACCAAGAAGTGAAAGTATACGAAAAGATAGTGCAGGAAATAATGTCGACGAACTGACGGAATGTGGGCTTTCGAGTCGTGTTATTTAAATAATTGGAAATCCAGAATTTGGGGAAAATTTGATGACATTGAGCGAGTTAATGTCACCTCTGAAGGAGACGTACCGAATGACGAGCAATACTTCCGCATTAGCCTTCTCATTGTCTGACATTTTATATCAATTTGGAAGAATGCAACAGCTGTACAAAACTATTCTGTCTGATTGTGAGGATACGGCAGCTGGAGGGCGTTCTGCCGAGCAAGTGAGATTTTTGATACAGCGAGTGGATGACATGTGGAAGCTGTACGATCAGCCACACATGGTATTGGGATATACCTTCAATTACAATCTTCGGCACCGATTACTTCCTTGTCATCAACCACCGCTACAATGGCTTTCGATTGGAAAGAAGGCGAGGCGATATTTTCGATCGCTGGTTTGTATATCATCATCAGCGCTGAGTGCTTCGTGCTTGCACGATAAAGCTATCGCACAGTTCATGGAAGAATTTAAAGATCGCAAGGGTCCGTTTGACTCGGAATTAATGAGTGAATTTGATAACCCCAAATTCTTTTACATGCTAATTTCCGACTCACATCCGTTTAAGCACATGCTCGGATATCGACTGTTCAGCTTTACGACTAGCACGCCAAACTTAAGTGAGGTAGTTCCCGGGAAAGCTTTCATCCCTTCTGATCCATCTACAATGTGCCCGCAGCAAAGTTTGTTGCCGTTTCTGCGAATAAAACTGTTTACTCGAACAGATAAGCGAACGTCCAAATATGTGCTCGAGCTCGTTCAAAGTTACGGGCCAGCAAGCTGTACGGTTAACAAAGTCAGTGCTGAATTATTGCCAGAAGCCAAAGAAACAACTTCGCCATGTTCCTGGAGCAGAAGGACGTGGTGGAATTAATAGAGAAAACAGATCAATGAGCTGACGTATACGTATTGATGGTTCTTGGAATAATTGGGAAGTATGCCGAGGGCTGGTCTTTTTTATACAAGTTCATATGTGGATAGCTGGCTGCTGAGATTGGATAAACGATCTCGAGGGCTGTAGTACAAGGCTGCTGGACAAGTGATGTTATCCGGTAGAAGACCATCTCGTGCTAGTTTTTCTTTGCCCATATGGGGCAGTTTGTAATTGTTTCCACTGCCGCACTTCATCACCTCTACCAAGCATTTCTGTAACGATAGGAAAACATGTCTCAGCTTCCTAGAGCCCATTGAATTAAACGAATTTATGACAGCTTCGATGAGCTCATCACTATTGTTTAGGGCTTGCTGGTGTTGCAAAAACCAAGATCCAGAACGTTCATATCGGGACTGTTGGGAGGTTGATAGACTAGACGGATTTGAAATCCGTCTTTGTCACCTTCTCGGATCAGGTCGGGATCATCGGGCTTGGGGTGAGGCTTGGCGTTGTCTTGTTGGACAAATTTGATAGGACCCGTTTCGAAACGACGTGCTGGGCGTCGTGACCATTGTTTCCGAATTGCCGGAAACACATACTCTATCAGGAATCGTTTCGTGACCTCTTTGCTTACCGATTGAATTGGTTTTGTTTCCATTGTTCCGGCTGGGCGATTTTTCGATGAGCGCTGCGCAGGAGCACGATAGACGAGCGGGAAATTCCTATTTTTTACCGAAAACCATTGGTTCTTGACAGGATTAAAGCGTGGTAGCGCTACTGCAGCAAGAAACATTACTTTTTAAAACAAAAAGCTTGCTCTTTCCTGTTCGATGGGGTGGTTCTTCATCAGTGGCGAGATAAAATGTCCCACATTCTTCGGTTAAATTAAACCATATTTCAACAATATGAACGCGATTCCATTGGCTATAAAACCAAGGATCACCGTCCTTAAGTGTCGAGGCGTCAATTTGATTGAAAGCGTAAGCTAGCCGGGAAACTTTATTTTCATCGGTTAGAAATGGTGTAATGGGGTACCATTACATAAGTGATATTTGAATAGAAATATCACAGTTCAATTTCAGTCGTTATACATGAAATTGTGAACATTGGATTATAAGTTGTCATAATCCACCTTTGAGAACAGATTCTGATATAATTGGATCTGACAAGTCATCTAATGATACAAATATCATTAGATCAGTTTATACTACATGTTACTATGATTAGTCTAGGTCTAATTATACTAGTTAGCTCTTAACCACTCATAAATATATTCACTCTTAAACTTACCTTCTAGCACTCACACCTCATAGTATATATATATATCATTATATATATATACTTAATCGATTATAATTAATACATTGATTATTTTCTTAACTGAGTTTATTTAAAGTAAACTAAGTAGGACCAAATTACATTTGGTCCAACACAATTTGCACGCTTCCTCATTGCAACTAACAGTGTAAGCCGCGTAACAGCAGCCCTGTTACACCTGGTAGCACTTTGTGGTCCGTCCTAACGACCACTTTTGATACGTTCCGCTAGTTAACTAGCAGTTCGAAGGTTTAAGAGCCACTAGCCGTCATGACGACAGCCAGTGAACGTGAGCGTGAGCGTCAGCTCGCGCACGACTTAGTTATGGAAAACTTTCCTAACTGGGCACCGAGTGCTATAATTACGGTGACGGAGATGATTCGGACCATAGGGCCCGAAATCATCACTCTCCTCCGAGGCAAAACCTCAGAGGATGCTCTAGAAACGGTTTCTCGTTTCAAGAAGATGTATGTCGACCCCCAGGTGCGCAATGCAATATTGCGCAACCAAACGGCGGCGGCAACAACAGCGCCCGCATCTAATGCGAGCGTTGAAGTAGTAAAGGCACGGATTCCGCCCTTTACTGGCGAAGGGGGTGAACCTCTTCGTAGATGGTTCGCAGAGGTAGAGGATGCTATCACTGCGCAGAAGATTGTGGACCCGCGTTCACAAGCTTATTTCGCCACCACATGCCTAGGCGGTCGTGCCAGGGCATGGGCGATGAGCCGCAGATCCACTGATGGAACTGCGTTTTTGACATATCAGTCATTAAAAACTGAGCTAAAGCACAACTTTGAAGCTCCAGAAATGGAACTTAGCTGCCGTGAAGAGTTCATGGAACTCAGGCAGGGCAAGTTGAGCTTACATGCGTATGCTCAGAAAATACAATATTTGTTGTCAAATATTGTATATGAACCGGTGCCTCCTGCAATGCAGGTCACCGCCTTCATGAAGGGACTGAATGACGGTCCCATCAAACAGAGTCTTTACCGGGTTCCCCCGAAGACTCTGAGCGATGCTATAGACCAAAGCATCCGGGAGGAGTTCAGCATGCGTCGCTCAGCAGCGCATGATGGGGTTAATCGGAAAGCGCAAGCGCCTTTCGATTTTAACATGCCGCCAATACAGCATGATAATAATAATAATAACCAAAACTTCCAATCGAGACGAAGTTCGCACTTCGTCCCGAGACACCCGAATCCGCGTTACAATGCGAGCGGAGGAGGTCCAGAACCTATGGATCTCTCAGTCGCGGTCGCCTCGACCCCGAGGCAACCGAAAAACAAAAAGTTCATTCGCTGCAATCGATGCGCGAAAATGGGCCATTACGCCCATGAATGTATGGCGCCGCGTCCGGCACCACGCAGTCAGCGGACTGGACAGTCTGCTGGCAAGCGACATCAACAGGGGCAACCCTCTGTTGATGCAAAAAACGTGAACAACCAGTAGGGGCGGGGTGCCCTACTGGACGGGTTATCTCGCATGCCGACATCGGGCATGTGAGGATAATAGCCCCGGACGGGACTATGTCCTGTCAACGAGTGCAGGGTGAAGAGAAACCTCTCATTACCCTTGAAGTTAGGCCACATGGAAACGATGTCCCCATGCGTGCTTTGTTTGACACAGGAGCGTCAAACAATTTCGTTAGAACTGAGGTACTAACGTCGTTGAACTTCGAGGAGATTGAATCTCCAAGAAGCATGTTATCAGTCCGGTTGGCAACAGGTGCCACTGTGACTATACCGAAGCGTGTTATTCGAACACGCCTCGAGTTAGACGAACTATCGTTCGAGGATGAATACATCGTCCTCGACCTTGATGACAAGTTCGATGTTATCTTGGGCATCCCTTGGATGTCCAAGCATCAACCAACGATCGACTGGGTTAACCTGTCGATCAACTGCGGCGGTCTCACGGGATCTGATCACCCTGTGAGTAATCCGGCTGTATCTCATGATACAACCGCAGCGTCAGATAGCCTGGTGGATAGCGATGGCACCACCAGATCTAATCCGACTAGATCAGCGGATGGTACACCCGCTGATCAGAGTCCAGAGGGACGCGAACGCGCGACGAACGAGTCGTTGCGCGTCACTAACGTGTGCAACACGAGTGCAAAGCACTCCCGTGTTGAAGTTACAACTACAACCGATGACGGTCGTGGTAGAGAGAATGCGCACGCGGTGGGAAACACCCACCGTGAAAAGAATGAAACCGTCACGGAAGCAAATGACTTCCGTGTCGATAATAAAGAACTCACGACTAAGAACAGTCGAGAGTGCGAGAACAACATGGTAGACAGTGGTCACCATGAAGAGAAGGCCTTGTGCACGAGTGATGATCACCGTGTCACAGATCGGACAAGATACGTCTGACCCAGCAGCTGTGTCCGTCGAGACGATCAACGTCCTGACGCAGACAGAGACCGGATTAGCTACCCAGTCTCTCACACTTGACAACCCTCCGAACTTAAGTTCAGGGTTGATGGCCCTTCCAGCGTTGAGCTGGAAGAAGTTCGTAAAGAACTTGCGAAATGATCAGATCGAACAGATCTGCGTCATTGTCGCATCTGATGAGGTTGTGGATATTCGCGAACGAATATCCACTTTACAATTGGAAGCCAGCGGGAACGAACTCGTTCCCAATGGGAAGAACACTGAGAACGAACTCGTTCCCAGTGATCAGACCAAAGTCCAGCGCTTTGAAGCGCAGAGCTGGGAGTCGCTTAAAGCGACTTCCCCGTATTACGAAGTACTTTGGGAATACGCTGACGTATTCCCAGAAGAAGTACCTTGTGAGCTTCCCAAGGATAAGGGAACGAGACACGAAATCGATCTCGTCCCCGGTACAAAGTACTGTGTCACGCGGCAATGGCCATTGCCGCGCGATCAAGTAAAAGCAATCGATGAGTTCTTCGAAACTCGTCGTAAGGCAGGGCATGTGCGAGAGTCTACCTCTCCGCACTCCAGCCCCACCTTTTGCGTTAAGAAGTCCACTGGTGGGTGGAGAATCGTTCACGCTTTCAACAAGCTGAACGCAGCAACGGTACCGGCGCAAACGCCGATACCGAGAAAAGACGTCATCATAGATGGCATGAGCGGGAGCACCGTTTTCAGTGCTCTCGACTTAAGGGATGGTTTCTACCAAATCCTTATGCGTGAGAAAGATATTCCTCTCACGGCTGTAAGCACTCCAAGCGGTATGCTTTGGGAGTGGCTCGTGATGCCACAGGGGCTTCGAAATGCCCCTGCTACCTTCAACAGATGCGTCACACATCTATTGCGCCCGGTGCGAGAGTTCGCGCCGAGTTACTTCGATGATGTGTTCATCCATAGCAAGGCTGAACACGGCAAAACTGATGTAGATATTCACAAAGAACATCTACGTCAGGTGTTAGAGCTTATGCGCAAGCACAAGCTCTATGCGAACTTAAAGAAGTGCACCTTTGGTGCACCCGAGATACCCGTTCTTGGCTGCTTTGTAGGCAAGAATGGGGTACGCCCCGATCCAGAAAAGATCAGGGTGATCGTTGAATGGCCTCCGCCAACTAACGTCAAGGAACTTCGAAAGTTCCTCGGACTGGCGACATACTTGCACAAGTATTCGTGCAACTATGCCGGTCTGATCCGACCTCTTTCTCAATTATTGAAGAAAGATATCGATTGGCGCTGGAATACCCAGTGCCAAGATGCGTTTGATGCAGTCAAGCGTAGCTTGACTGAAGCTCCCGTGTTGGCAATCGCCGACAACGAGCGGCCGTTTCACGTCGTTTGCGACGCGAGCGATTTTGCTATCGGTTGCGCCTTGATGCAACGTGATCACGATGATCGTGATCGCGTGATTTATTACCAATCGCGTCAGCTGCGTCCAGCCGAACGCAACTATCCGGTGCATGACAAGGAACTCCTTGCCATGAAGTATGCACTGGCGAAGTTTAGGATCTATCTCTTAGGAGATAGACCCTTCGTGGTTTACACGGACCATGCGTCACTACGCACGGCCGTGAATTCGCCGCACATCTCTCAAAGAATGGCACGTTGGCTGTCATTCTTTGCAGAATACAACTTCACGGTTGAGTATAAACCGGGAAAGCTGAACGTGGTAGCGGATGCGCTATCACGACGCCCCGATTACGAGACGAAACCGTCCGTAACCGAAGCAATCAGTGCAAACGCGATACGCTGCACCGATCTGTCTTCGCCGCTTGTGCGACAAATACGTCAAGCGTACGAGAACGACGAGGAAACTCGCCTACTGATCGATTACTTGAGTGATCAATCAGATCGGAAACGCAAGGAACTTCCTGAGTTCCTTCGCGCATGCGTGCATCGCTATCAATTGCACGATGGTCTGTTGCTTTACAGCACAGACCAAGATGATGTAAACCGCATTGTCGTTCCAAACGACGATGATCTCAAACATCAACTTTTGTTTGAGTACCATGATGCACCGATTTCGGGGCATCAGGGTCGAGAGAAGACGTATGCTTCTCTCGCACGCGATTTCTACTGGCGTAACCAATACAAATGGGTACGTAAGTACGTTCGCGCTTGCGAGATTTGCCAGCGCGTCAAGCCCGCACAGTCAGCGCAGGCTCCCCTCCAATCTCTGCCGGTTCCGACAGAGTGTTGGAAGTCCATTTCTATGGATTTTATCTTTGGTCTTCCGGCTGATCACAGTCGGAAAACAGGCATTGTGGTCTTTGTAGACCGTTTCAGTAAGATGGTTCATCTTGCTGCAGTGTCAGCGAATGTCACCGCTGCGCAAACGGCGCGGATATTCGTTGACACGGTATTCCGTTTACACGGAATGCCGGAGAACATAGTCTCGGATCGTGATCCAAGATTTACAGGGCGTTTCTGGCAAGAAACGTTCTCATTACTGGGCACGCAGTTGAAGATGTCAACCGCGGACCATCCGGAAACGGATGGGCAGACTGAGCGCGTTAACCGCGTTCTCGGCGACATGCTGCGTTCTTACGCACATGCCTTCGAGCAGTGGAGTGATTACTTACCACTCACTGAGTTTGCTATAAACAACTCGGTGCATGCTTCTACCAAGCACACACCGTTTTACGTGAATGCCTTACGGCATCCACGAACCCCGGCTTTACTTGGCGGTACGCCAAATCTAAGTGGGGGAGGGACCCGCTCAAATTCTAAGCGAGTCGAAGCACAAGCTGCAGCTGCAACTTGTGAAGAAAAACTAGAGTTTTCTACTGCTACCACAGAAGAAACAAAAGCAGTTTCGGAAACCGAAACCGCTTATGCGGAATATGTGTCGGCGGCAATGGCTGCTGACACTGAAAACAGCCCATCCACTGCCAACAAAGCAGTAGATGAATTCGTATTACAGCGTCAAGCTGTAATACGCTATGTGAAAGACGCGCTTGCTTCCGCTTTTGATAAGCAGAAGCAGAATGCAGACAAAAATGGACGGAAGAACACAAATTCTTTTGAAAAAGGTGAATTAGTTATGTTATCTACAACTAATCTACCTACACATGCAATAAGCAACTTCCCTACACGGAAGTTGCTCCCTAAATTCATTGGGCCCTTTAAGGTCCAAGGTGTTAAAGGGAATGCCTATACCTTAGACATTCCCGCGGCCATGCGCCTCCACCCAACGTTTTACGTTGGGAGACTCAAACCATACCGATCGTCTACGTCTTCGGACGAGTCGCATCACCACGGCGAATGCCGTGCTTCTTCAAGTCTCCCAAGAGAGACTTGTAGTCGGCCTCCAACCGCTGGTGGGAAGCCAGAAGACCCTGGAGAGTTTCCACCTCCGACTTTAGACGGTCAACGTCAAGCATCAGAAGATCACTCTTCTTCTGCATCACAACTTGCGCATCGAGAATCTCACGAATCTCGTCCCGATGATAACGATACGTTTTCATCGAATGGCACATGTCCTCGCGTAAAGCGTCATACAGCTTCTCTAAGCTGCGGACCTGATGCCCATGCGCCGCAACGACAGCGCCGAGGGAATTATCAGCCCCCGCCGCCCCTGATTGACAGTCAGGGGAACAAGCGCTACATTCTCGAGCGCTTGCTTTCGAAGCGCTCGGTTCCCTATAAGAAGGGGCAGCGTACCGAGTACTTGGTGCGTTGGCTGGGATATTCCCAAGAGTTTGACTCTTGGGAACCGATCGAGGTGTTGAGGGCGGATGCCCCTGACCTCCTGCGTGAGTTCGAGAAGGATACTTCTCCTCGAACTCAAAAGAAGCGTCAGCACTAAGTGTTGACGAGGGCGCCACGCCCACGTTAGGTGCTGATGCCTGCGAAGCTTCCGATGCCTTGAGAGCATCGACATAGCACTTAACTTCAGCGGGTACTGAGAAGCCTCGGTACCCTCTAAGCTCCTTTTCGGTCAGACGAGGAGCTCCAGGGGGACAACACGGGCATTTCATGCTCGAAGGAACCCCACAAGAGAAACCCTCTTTAATGCAAGTGAAATGGACATACTCCATTTTACCTGTTACCGAGTACTTTAAAAAGCGCTCGCGGTTTGCGTGAACCTTCTTCACGTACCTGTCGGGATCCTTGTTGTAATTCTCAACAAAGGCATTCCAACTCTGAGTAAGGGCGTCTTTGTCATCCTTACTATTTTTTCGACCCTTTCCGGTTCGTATAGTGTCGAGCCTGGTAGAAAAGGTCGATGAAGTACCGACGTCTATCGTCAGTACTGCGATCGAAACGACGATTGCGAAGGTCCTCGCAATCGTCAAGGGCATTGATGTCAAACAGTGGGTATTGACAATCACGTTTCATATGCCCACCACTATCATAGGCAAGAGCCCATGCGGGGGTCCAAAACCCCACTTCGTACGAAACATAGCGTTCTACACGACTCAATGAATCGGAAGCAGTGTAAGCCGCTTCCGCACGATGTTTCTTGGTGGGTGGGGCACCACCTACCGTCTCAAAGCCGTCTTCGCTACGACCTGGCGAATGACGAGGTCCAGGAGGAGCCCTACGTTCCTCATGCCACCGCCTCATCGAATTGTCGCTGTCCTAATCGACGGTGTCAGAAGCCACTTCGCCATCACTTAATGGCGAAGCAGTCCTGGTGGTCTTAACCCCACTAGAGTTGTTGACAGGGACATCATCGTCCTTGCCCCCATACTCGGAGTCGGATGACTCCCCGAAGAGGTCGTTAAACTTCTTCTTTGACACCTGCCTTGCGGCAGGTGGAGACGCGGAAGACGCTGCATTCGCGACGTCTCCCCGCCCTCGCTTAGACACTGCTTCCACAGCGTCTGCCACGAGAGACAAGCGATCTTGCGAATTTGCCTTGCGCCTCGAAACTACGTTCGAAGCGTCGGCGTCCGACGACACTTCCGCATGTGATGCAGAAGTGATATCCGTTTTCGATGCATCGGCAGTGCTCGTACGAGCGCCGCTGCGTTTGCTGACCATCAGATTACTTCTGGTCAAGATGAGTTATAACTGAATATCGTTATGACCAACAAGTGCCACCACTCGATTGGCCAATATTACATTATATTATTGGCCAACCAGCTTGAGTGGGGGGTGATGTAATGGGGTGCCATTACATAAGTGATATTTAAGTAGAAATATCACAGTTCAATTTCAGACTTAATGTCTGAAATGCGAATATTGGATTATAAGTTGTTATAATCCACCTTGAGAACAGATTCTGATACAATTATCGAATCTAACAAGTAATCTAATGATAAAGATATCATTAGATCAGTTTTATACTACATGTTACTATGATTAGTCTAGGTCTAATTATACTAGTTAGCTCTTAACCACTCATAAATATATTCACTCTTAAACTTACCTTCTAGCACTCACATCCCTAAGTATATATATATATCATTATATATATATACTTAATCGATTATAATTAATATATTGATTATTTTCTGAGTTTATTTAAAGTAAACTAAGTAGGACCAAATTACATTTGGTCCAACACAATTTGCACGCTTCCTCATTGCAAACTAACAGTGTAAGCCGCGTAACAGCAGCTCTGTTACAGGCAGGGTGTAGAAGTGTAGAGCGTGTGGTGAAGTGGATCGCCACAGTAAGCGTACCTGTCGACGGCACGGCAACGTTTCGTTTGTGATTCCGGCCAAACTTCAAAGGTTCTCTGTACCCCTACCCCGCTTTGAAAAATCTACCCAGCTTGAGGTGGGGATGAATACATCGCCTTAAGACGTTCGAGTCGAGACACATTCAGGCAGTTACAAACATGGCGACAACAATGGTGCCTTTGCTACTGATCTGGCCATGCAGGTAAACTGATTCCGAGTCGCTTTTTATGGTAAGGTTGCGTTTTGTTTGTACAGTTATTTCAAGCTTCATTTACTCCAGAGCGCAGATGACATAGACTAGGCGGCTCGACATAGGATAGCCCGTGTCCAATACCGACGCCGAGCCTCCAGTTGGGTGACTTGAGGGGTTTCCCACAAATGCTTCTATGTGCCGCGGACCCTCGAGTGCGCCAGGAGGAGCGTGGTAGCTTGGGCCGACCCCCCACCGTTGGCAGGTTTTCATCGAGTCTGCTGGTCTTTTGGGATAAAGGAAACTGAAGTCCCTGAACTTCCGTCCACCGTACTTCTTCTAGATAAGTTGTGAAGTCTTCACTTCATCACTGACTGATTTCGAAACAAGAAATAAAAATGGAGCGTCAAGCCCAATTACATTTAAAACACAGCTTGGTTACACAAACATCTAATGCACTGAGAAATGATAGAACAAAATCGCATTTGCGAGTACCAAACGAGCTTTCTAGTTAATTTCAAGCTCCTTAATCTCCGCGAAATGTCGTCGAGACTATGGGCTTGTTCCCCAATGGAGTGTAAATCACCACGCACACACCGTCGGCGCCGAAATAGCTAACACTCTATTGTCAGAGAGAGAACAAGACCTTGAAGGAAAGGATGAGTGCTTTGCACTATGGATAGGTTTAGAAAAAATGGAGAGTGATACAGCTCAGGAGGTGCAGTCACAATTGGAATAGTATAGTAGGACCGCAGGGCGGGGCGGGCGACCAGAATGGCGAGTAAGCGCAGGGCGCTAGACTCAAGGCTGGGCTCAAAGAAAACAATGGTGAGTCAGCACAGGGTGCTAGACTCGTGAATATGAAAAGCAAGGGAGATCCGACGCGGGTAGTGTTAGAACAGGTAGAAGAGCGACTACCCACTGTGGATCAGAACATCCATAAAGGTAAGATGCCAGTATATATATAGAGCCTAGCCTATGGGTGATGATGACATGTGACAGGGAGTACTAACTTCCAAAGTAGACGAGCAGGGCTCGAAGTTTAGTTCCAAATATCCCTTCATCGTCACACCCAGCCGAGTCCCCGGAGCTATTCTGGCCCCGACTGTTGTGGGTTGTCTTTCTTAATTAGATCTTGAATTAATACTATTTATAGGTACACAAAGTGGTACACCTGGTCCTACTTCAGGTACTACTGATCCTAATTTAGGTAAGTTATAACAAGTGTAATTCTGGCAGTACAGCCAAAATATGTAACAACATTTTACAATCACCGTAGGCCTAATCACTATAGGCCCCAGCCCTAGTGGGTGCGAAGGTTTGTTTGAGTGGGTGTTGAGCCCTGAATAGATTTCATGTACGTTTCTATCGCTTTACTATTATCTCTTTAGTTAGTACTACGATGCATATGCATTATGACGTCAATAAGACCAGATTGTCACATTTGGTATTGTCCAGCGCACACAATTTATATAAGTCTCACATCATGTCCTTGTACAATAGCTGTACCTTCTCCGACTTTTTTAACCTTTTCAACAGTACTAGTAGCCGACGTTGAAAGCATCTCTTTAACTGCAGTTCGTATTTAACAGCATTTTCCATCTGAGCCGGCTGTTTTTTATCTTTCCGTCTCTCTCAGTGCTTTCTCCCTCCCAGTCCCAAAGTACCTAAAAGGAAAGAAGTCTTTGTTTTTTCTTTCCGTATTTGTTCCTTGCCAACGGCTCGGGGGTCCCCAGTGCGTTATGCTGGACACACACTCATCCATGCACTCAAAGAATTCTCACCGTACCTCAAGTATCGATGAACATGACAATACACCGAGCGCCTCGTCGTCGTATTTTATTGAAGGACCCTGGGAACAGCGAAATCGACGATTTCAGAATGTGTTACTTCACGTGTGCAGTTTTATT
>MIQA02006775.1:0-19144 GCA_001887855.2 Sclerospora graminicola | reverse complement strand
GCAACCGGAATTGAAATAAGACCAACTCCCCCAGCCGCGTGTGGGGTGAACAGCAATGTCGGTGAAATCTTGTGTCTTCCTCTCTCTCCAGTTGTACTGTTTTTCCATAGGAAACTCTTCTGCATGTAAACTAATTCTTGCACAACTTCGGGTGGCGGTTCAAACATCCGCGCTGTAAACAGAATAGACGGAATCGCTATCAGATTAAACAGTTGCACTCTATCCATGAAGGCAGTTCCACATTCTGTCGCTGTTGCTAATCGTCTTTGCACACTCCGCAGTCGTAATGCCCAGTTAACCGTTGTCAGAGTCGCCCACCCAAAGAAATATCCAAGGTACCTGATGATTTCACCTTCCGGTAATACCGGTAAGGTGTACCAGTTTTTTTGTACATAGTCTGAATTTAAAAACACAAATCTGGCTGAACCTGTAATCCTGACAAATCTCCGAATCGCTGAACCACAGCCAGTGCCACCGGCACCTGGTCGGCATGTTTTAGGAAGATCGTTGAATCATCTACGAATGCGAAAAACCTGTGGTGTATTGATGGATCATTTGTCAAGGGCTGAATCCCTTGTATCCTCTGCTCTTGAAGGAGAGCCAAAGCGAGTGGCTCTACCGCTAAAATAGAAGTGGAGCTAAAGCGCAACCTTGCCGTATCCCAGATCTTACAGGTAATGGCTCTGAGAAATCGTTATTCACCAGTAATTCTGCTGTTGTTCCATCATGTATTCTATGTATGCGATCGACATAATGGACCGAGAAACCAAAAAGACGTAACACCAGAGACAAGTATTTCCTGTCAATCGTATCATAAGCCTTGCTGAAGTCCAGGAAATGTATCCCCGCACTCTCCGCCGCTGATTCTTTATGCAGATGTTTATAAACTTCGAAGATGGAATTCATCATTACAACCGCCTTGTCCATTCTCCGTCCAGTTACAAACCCCTGCTGGGTTTCCCCGATTAACTGACCTAAAAAAAACTTACATCCTCCTAGCCAATATTTTTGCAAAAAGTTTGTATCCCGTAGTCAACAACGAAATAGGCCTATAATCCAAAGCATTGCTCGAATCCCCTTTCTTCCGTAATGGAATAACGACTGCCTTCAAAAAGGATTGTGGTGGTGTTCCACCTAACAGAATTTCGTTAAACATATTTGTCAGGGGACCCACTACTACTTCCGAGAAATCTTTGTAAAAGTCGTTGCCAAGTCCATCTTGTCCGGTGCCTTTCTCCGATCGATCCGTTTAATCGCCCATTCAACATCCTCCTCTTGAAAATCTGCCATGAAAGCCTCATTTTGGTGCCCGGTTACCTTCCGATCCGCCGGGATTCTCATAACTGCTGTAGAGCCTCTAATACATTTGTACTACTTACTTTCCGGTGACTTGAACCGAGAATGTGCTTCCAGGTTGCAGCGAATTTATCCGAAATCGATAAAGATGCTGGAAATGGAGGGCCGGGCACTGCCACAATCTTGGATACCGTCTGGTCTCGTTCCCAGACTGACGCCCGGTTAAAAAGCCAGCGAACATTTGCTGCCGATCGATGTAAATGAAACCCCCGTCGGAAAGAGCGTTCTTTGTGTAATGCCTCCGAGATCGCTCGAACAATGTGTTTTCTCGTTTTAGCATTATCTCGAACTATTCTTTGGAGATGATGTAACCTTCTCTTTCTTCTTCTAGCCAATTTTCTTCGCACTCAGAAAATGATATCTCGGCATTCATTGATCCAGTGGTCCCAGCTAGCTGCGTCAGTAATTGTTATTTTGCACTCTGTAAGTCTGCCCATAATCATCATACGGGTCTGTTCTTGAGTGGATCCTGGAAAGGGATACGGCATTCTTCTATTTGAGATCTGTCGTCTCGAAACGCTTGGATCTTTAAGACATAAAAGGACCTGGTTGTGGTTCGAGAGAACCGGAGGTGCCTCCACTGCTACCCACACTACCCAGCTTTTCCAATTTTCCGAAATGTAAAATCTATCAATGCGACTGGCTAAGTTACCTCGCCAATACGTACAGTGTTCGGACGGGTCAATGACTATCTCTTCTGTTGCAGGTATCATCAGAAGTCGTGCATCCCAAATCTGCCAGTCAGTAATAAGTCGATATAGAGCTGTACTTTCCGGCCGTATGGATCGATTGCCCCCTAACCTATCCAAAGCCGGGGTATCAACACAGTTGAAGTCTCCTCCTAGTACGCAATTTTTGGGTCTTCGTTCAAAAAGATTTCTGAGATTACCGAAAAATACATCTCGATGCTTTACATCACTTGACGGACCGTAAATATTGATTATCACACAATCATTCCAGTACACGAACATGACTCGATTCGACCACTTCTCAGGGGCACATGGAGTGATCTGATCCGCGATATCCGGACATACCAATATCACCACTCCACCGTTTTTCTGTGGATGAACACTCCAATAAGAAAAAATCTTATTTTTCCCTTTAGTTCCCCACATAGCTGCCCATTTTTGGGATAATGGCTCCTTTTCTTCGTTAAAGACAATGTGTGTCTCCTGTAGTAATATTATTTGCGCCAGATTGTCCGAACTGCCTCTTCTCCACGCCTTCATCCAGTCCGAGATATCTTTATGTGCGAACCCACGTACATTCTGACTGAGCATTAGTTTCATCAATTGAGAATGTGTCTTCGAAACAGACCCAAGTTCCGTCGTATATTCCAAATCCTTCACTAACCTATGTTTCGTGAATATGTCTAGACTGTTCAGATTGTAGTATGAGGTTTTTGGTAAGGCGTCCGATGCGATGCCCTTAGTACCGACCTGGATCTCCCCGATCCTGTTCCATAATAACTTCTGTTTCTCCAGTTTCTCCAACCGTGGATGATTGCACATTTTCCAAGTAAATAAACGTAAATAATGTTTTACAGGCGGCCGTTTCCCCTTTTTCAATTGCTGTTACCTTCATCGCATATTCGTGACTGAGTTCCAAGACTTTCAAATGCCGCTGAAATATGCAAAGAATTGTAATTGTCGGGTGATAATTATCCCCAACCATGGCTTGTAAATGTTCCGCAAAATTGTGGGATATAAAGAGCCTGTGGGCTAGGAGTAAAACTTGACGCGGTGCTAGTAGCTTTAAGACGGAATTTCCTCCATATTGAATTTTTCTAAGACATGACCATTCGTGCGAGCTATTCATAATTGCTATTTTCTGCCCAGAAGTTTTCATGACCATAAACTTTTGTTCCCACTCCTGGAACTATTTTCTTGCTAAGTCAACTAAGTCTTCACGTTTCCCCGCATCGAGAACAGCCAACCAGCACTGCTGTCTCCAAGGCTTTGTCATTTCTACGAGTACACTGGAATGTACGCTTTCCAGGATATAATGCGAGCCTGGTACGTCTTTAATCAAATGTAATAACCTATTTGGTTCTAGGCGAGCCGCTTTAATCCACAGAGTTTTAGTCGAACTTACCACTGGAAACGGAATTCCGGTTTGTTCCTCCCAATTTTCCAACAACGTATGCAACGCCACCTTGAAATCATCTAGTGACATATCCTCCAACTTAGAATTTGATTCGCAGGTCATTAACTCGTCCATCGATTCCCTCTCTACCGGCAAAATGTCCATGTCTTCCTTTTGTTCCTCTTGTCCAATCCGACGACAGACACGTTTCGATGTTGGACTCTCTCCCCCCCTGAGGCATGAGTTTCTTGAGAACTTGCCGATTGTTCCGAGTCCTTGTACTCCGAACCGGATGGAGAGCCGTCTGAAATTTGTAAACATTCCTGTTCTGTTTGATTATCTAGCCATACTTTATGATACCACTGTTTGAGAATGGGTTCAGAAATTTGATATTTCTGTAAAAACCCTGTGCACGCAACTGGGTCAGATAGATCTGCTCTCATTAAACTTTCTTGTTCTGGTAGAGACAACTTGGACACTGTATCCACTAGGAAATGTAATAATTCACACATCCTTGGGTCTTTGGTCAGTATAATCTCGGTAATTTCACATTTCAGACCATGATGTATCGTCGGTCTGTTCAGCCGTTGCAATAAATCGTCAATATTACCGTCCCAATCTTCGGGATCCCATGGGGAGTGACTTCCATAATTCGGCATCGTACCGTCGTCACTTGTTACTATCTCTTGTGAGGATGTAACTCCATCTGATACGGGAGTGTTTGGGTCTCCACAATCACTTTTATCAAAGTCTTCATCTTCGCTATCTTCTTCCATAGTGATGTCCTCCGAGGGAAACCTCGCTCGCCACTTAATATAGCTGAATAGTGTTGACCGCTGTATTCCAAGATTAGCAGCCGTTTTCCATCATTATATTCTGTGTCTTCCTCCCCATATAACGCACGCATTCTTTCGTAAAAAACACCAACTGTGAATTTCACTCAAATTGATACAATCTTTAATCTATGCAGAAATGATATTTTGTAGTTTTAGTTATAGGTTCGGTCCGTATGTATCAAACGTCATTATGTAGACCACTTATACACAGGGCATGCATTAGGTTTTAATCAGGTTTGGAATAAAACCTAAAATTCAATCGGCTGGCAAAAATAGGTTTCAGTCGTTGAGTCATCAGATATCAGAATTTCAACCTCTTAAATTTTCAAGACTCAATTGCAAAGACCTTATCACCACTTTCTTGCTGACTCCTGAGCGCCAAATATGGATAAACACACAGAAAGCAATAATCAGATGTAATTCTCGTAGATTTTTTTCATTTTAAGACGTAGTCAAGCTTGCCCTAACGTGTGGGATGTGCAAACTGTGCAATCTAGGTTTTATCTAGGTTTTATTCAAACCTACTTCTCAAATCCAAAAAATCAAGGTTTTTACCAGCCCTGCTTATAGACCAACAACTCAAATATCGATATAAACAGTATTTTTAATAGGGTAAAAAAATTTTGACTGACTACTCCTCCCACCGTAATTAGTCTGTGCGCAAAAATAGTCTGTGTTCGGAATTAGTCTGGTACAGACTAATTAAGGTGAAGAAAAATTAGAAAACTTCCTAATCAGTCTGGCACAGTTGGTCCTCTGTACCATAACATAGGTACAGCATACCGTAAAAAATGATGTCAAAAGCTTCACAGAGGGCGGGGGCTTCCTGCAAATCGATCCCGCTGATATCAATGTTTTTTTAAGACGCTCTTGATGAAGTAGAGATATCGTAAGAAAGATTGATACAGGTCATGAAAAAATCAACCATTATATTTTTGAACACTTTTTTCAAAATGTTTTTTTCAAATCTTTGATTACTCTGGTAATAAAATCCTACCAATATAGGTATAGGCAGCCTAAGTATTGTTTAGCAGCCAGTCCCGCCCGCAATGACAAGGCATGAGGTACTGTCAAAGATGGCCATAATGTTCGTCATGATTGACCAGATAATCGAAAATCCTAGATAAGCGACCGTGATCCCACCAATGAGCTTATTCTTGCCCCCTCACGCAGAAGTGCCTGTGTTTCTTCCTTTTGTCGAGGTAGCCAGAATAGGAATACCCACGAGAAAGCCATACATGAGTACATAATGATAATAGTGTGCAAAATATCCATACGCACGGAATGATCGTCTTCTTTAACGCGTTCATTCGTGATATTAAACGGTCCGTCCATGAGCAATGTCAATGAAGAAGCAAACGGTTGAGCCACGTTACTCACGATCGTAATTAACCCGTAAACCGCAGCTTCGTTGCCATTGCCAGCCAATTCCACAACTACATAAGTGGAAACGATGGTACTAATCCCAAACGGAAGTTGTACGACGATAGGAGGGCCAAGCCAAAACCATTGATTACTGTATACATCCAAGACGGCAATTATTGCAACGGCGCAATCAACCAGAACAACTGCAACGGCAGTAATGATAATTATAATTCGCCAATTCCAATGTAGACTCCACTTGGACGTAATCATGATCCCCGCCATAAACAAAGCGTTGCTAAGAATGTTTTTGTTACTTAACGTACTGTTGATGGCCGTAACACCAACCATGTAGGAAGCAATGGGAGAACTGGCCGTGTATGTGATTAATGCAAAGACATTAGCAAAAAAAAATGTACGCAATGACTTGGTACATTGCACGCGTGCAAATGAGCTCCCAAAAGTTTTTCATGTAGTGACGGAACTTAAGAGGATCCACCTTCTTCTCTTCAATAAAAAAACCAGGTGAGCTGTGACTATCCTGGTCAAAAACTGACTCGGCGTTTACAGAAGTTATTATTACTTGGTAGCATATCATTAATCTTTTTTTACAAAGGTCCGTGTTCGCTTTTTTTCTGAGAGTTTAGGACGCAGTTTTTTAAACTATATGTAGAATACGACTAGTTCATCCGACTTCGACTACAAAGTTTTATTCTCAAGATGGAAAAGCCCAGACTGCTTATGTATGTTGGTGGCCCTCGGTTAGCTAGATTGGTTGCTTTACCGGATACTGTGTCAGTATCTTTATTTCCATATTACTGTTAGCTATGGCGTATTCTTGTGCATTGACTATGTAGGGAGTCATGTGTGACACAACGGGTTTTACGGTACGCTGTACTCACGTTATGGTACAGGTGTGTGTGTGACACTTAGTTTAACCCAGACTAATTACCAACTTATAAATTAGTCTGGCACAGACTATTTCCGAACATCCCTTAATTAGTCTGTGTTCATTAATAGTCTGGCACAGACTATTTAAGGTAGCACAGCTCAAAAACTCAGGTTCGAAATTAGTCTGGCACAGACTAATTACGGTGGGAGGAGTACATGTATGTGATAAAAGAGAGAGATTCTGATCAAAGAAAGTGCGGCATTAGGAGCACAAAAATCAACCCAGTCCTTTGAAGCACTTCTTTGGAAGGCAATGGGGCAGGAAAAATAAATGGGACCAATATGGCCTCTCCAGTTCTCTCCGGGTGGGCAACTAAGATTTCAGGATCGCAGTCAACGGAACAGCAGCAAGTGGTACAGAAATCTTAAACCAAGGACTACGCTCCAGAGGAAATAGCGCAACTGAGAAAAGTATGTGAAATGGATTATGGTAAAAGTGGACCTACTACATGCCGAGAAGGATCGACTGAAGAATGGAAAAATTGTGAAATGTCTTGTTGTAGGGTCTATTATCGCACGCCAATTACCCCATTTTATTAAATATATAATGACGTTTGGAGAGCAAGTACGATTGGTACAAACTATCAGAGCCCAGGTTGAGAGATGTTTAATCCTGGACTTGAAAGGGGAGAGCCCGATTAAGGAGACTTTTCTCAACACCAGAAGCATCCAAGAGAGCATCACTACAGCTGCGATGGCACGGAATTCTGGTTCACCCGCCTTATGGAAGATGGTCGCACAAGTGAAGACCATCAGTTATAATGCGGGCAACCACTCTTTATTTTTTTCATTTTTTTTACCAGAGAAACAGCAAAAAAGTTTGAAGGGATGCAAGTACCATTTCATCGCTTCGATCACACATTAAAAAATATGCATCATAATAGGACATCCGCCACTAAGGACCCATGGAAAACCCAAGTGGACACTAGTTGTGCTATATACGGACACCAAGGGCATTACACCTGTGTACTAAAGAATATCACGCGGACTATGGATCTGTCTCGTTTATATTGGATGTTACATAAAATTCTCGCAGTTAACTTTCAATTGGAAGATATGGATAGTGGAGGTCCTTTTTTGGACACTTCCACACAGTGGGAACTGACGTTCAATTCGGAGTTTGCCCACCAGCTTTGCGTGGAGTACTGAGAATTTCGTGGTGCGTATTAATACATACTGGTGGTAGAGCACCCTACTATGCGGGGTAAGAGGCAATGTCTGAGATGTGGCACAGTTGGTCACCCAATGCGTAAATGTACTTCATCTCAGGAGGATTTATTGAGGACAAATGTATTACAATAACAGAAGAGGAAGAAAATAAAGTGCTCCAACTTTTAAAAGTCTGGAGGAGATACGATCGACTGTAGAGGAGAGGCTAAAGCAGCAACGCGATCAAGCCATCTCTGCCCCAAATACAACAACGAACGGGGAACAGGTGTCCGACGCGACAAATCAAGAGGTGAAAGGTGACCAATCAACTGTCAAAGACGGTAGTGAGGTTAACCAGGTGTCAAGCAATCACGATAGAGTGCTGTCTCAAGTAAGAAAACAGGTGACGGACAAGAAGAAGCCTACGTCAGAATGGACGACGGTAACAAGAAACAACCGGGCCAGAAGACCGGCCACCCAGCCCACTCCGGATGGACGGTCAATATCGGAAGTTGTCCGACAACAGCAGTCTCATCCGCAACAGCGGTTACAGTCTCGAGACCACCAGCCCTCCAGAAGCCACTCAGCTGGAGGGCCTGCTTTGATTGGTAACCAGTCAGTTGCCTAGCCTCTCAAGACAAACGTTAACAATAAACCTGCCGGCGGGTCTATCCTTCACATATCCAAGCAGAAACGGAATATGGATATGCTGATAAGAGAGACTAAGAATAAGGAACGGTTATCAGCTTTGTTAGAGGAAGTGAATCAGGTGGTAGGTACGGTCAGCCACCATGCCGTAGGCACGACAGATGGGGTCCATCTTTGAATACCTTAACACTTGATCAAGTGGGGAGTCTACTGGGTATAAGGGCGGTAAACACCCCTTCCACCGGAAACTGCCAAGTGTATGCGGTTGGGCAGGATATGTTAACGACGTCTTTCAAAAATAGTTCTCATCATATAATTGGGTAGGCAGCCCAAGCACTGAAAGAAGGATGCCATGCCCGAGCATTAATTGATTTCGACATTAAATTCCCTCACGGAATACGGAAACAGACGCTATTAGCTCTCGGACGTGGGTATGAAAAGATTTATCCCAAGGAATCTTTCAAGGAATCTGAACGGTATTTTACAGATTTTGCGTTCAGTGGTTCCAAACTGGGAGATATTGTTGACCACCAGGCATGGGGAAGTAATGATATTCTCGTGAGTATAAGTGTGATGTTATAAAAGGAGATATATGTTCTCAAATCAGCGTCCACCAGTGGGTAATTTGTTTTACCCCGGAAATCAAAAGCAAACATAACAAAAGTTATATGGTCAGTGAGAACTGTTAAAGGGAGAATACCCTTTAACAGTTGAAGATTGTGTACATCGAATTCTCAAAGCGAAGAGAGATGCTCCGAGTGATGAATCACAATGGCCAATTATATTACATTTTGGAGAGGCACATAATACGACCTACCTGCATGGTATTCGGCCAGGCAAGAAAGGCCCGAAAAAGGAAACTGTTGATATGTCCACCAGTGGCAGCGAGACGACAATGAGGAGTTTGACGACGAGAAGCCAGAAGGACAACCGTCTTTCCAGAATGCGTTATTGAAACAGGTTAAAGAGGCCCCAGGGGAGACAACAGTGAGTGATATCATAATGTTCGAGGATTCCGACCCCAGTTCATCGAAGAACAGTCAAATTGCGACATATAGTGAATATGAACCTTGGGAACCTAATACGTGTGAGGGTAATATGGAAGATTTAATCCGCAGGCTTCAAGGGCCAACTATCCATCGTGCTTTAAAAATCGAAATTGAGAAAATTATATTAACTCACGACCCTCGAATGTGTGAAATTTTGCACTTTTAACGGAGACAGTCGGACGGTTATCAGTTACGAAACAAGAACATATCATGTATTTGGATATTTCGAATCAAGCGGTTCAGGACCGTTTGATGCAACAGTATCAAATATCACGACCGGAGTTGGAACAATGGCTGCTTAAAATCTGGAAAAAATCGGATTGAATCGCCTGAGGTCCTAATGTTGGCTTCGGACGATTCTCAATCCTCCGAGTACTTCCTTTCTCAGAGCCCCATTGAAGAGCCGAAACCCAGCAACAAACGGATATGTACTCGTTCAATTAGAGAAATTTTGCAGACCTCGAATAAAGAAGGGGACTTAATTACGAATATTACTTCCGAACCGAATATTCAGAGCGACCAACTCGAATTAATCGACGATTTTGAAGAGACAATAGACGAGGCACACCAGGACCATACTGAGCCATTCAACTGGACACAATTATGGGATGCGCATCAGGCGAAATGGGAACGACAAACAGGCATAACATTCCCCACAGTTCAAGCAACGTATACTGTATGGAAGCAGGCAATTTCGCGTGAAGGTAATAATTTACTTCACCTTCTCAAGCAGTGTTCTGCCGCCTACCATTTATTGGATAGCTTAGATCAGGCTTTATTAACAATGGTCACGCAATCCTGGCGAATCCAATGTTGTTACGATATGATTAATCAAGGAAAGCGAGGACAGGTTACGGGATTGGCATCAACTTGGTTCCATGAGTGGGAGGAATGATTATAGTATTTACAACATCCTACTCATCGGACATTAATCATGAACAGTACGCAGGAGTGGATAGCATTGAAACAAGTGAAATATGGAGGGATTCCGATGATTCGGTTATGTGCACCGGCTATGGCTTTGAAATTGGCGCAACATTTACTGTGTGCCCATGTACACGCAGAACAATTGGCAGCACTACTCGGAGACGATCCCCGATCGACTCCATAGTCACATTATTAGGCAGACATTTTAAGGTGCGAAGTAACAATTCAACCTATGCGTAGAAAGTCCAAAACGTTCTAGATGGTCAGATGGGCGCCTGGGCGAACTTAGTCGATTATATTTCTAACACGCATGTTGCCATTCCCACCACTATTCTGACAAATGATGAACACAATACGGGACCCGGAATGGGCCCCCTCCGATACTAAGGGCTACGCGAAGATGATCCCGGAAAGCATAGGCGTCAAACCCATATCATCAGAGAACCGTGAGAAGTATGATTTTTCTCGTTGGTTTGACCTCCACAAAATTTGTTCAATAGTGAGTCCAGAATGTAATCACGCATACTTCGACCTCTCGCATCAGGATATATACACTACACTACATATGCTAAAGTATTTGGAGTTTATCCCTGAAAATGGCAAAAATATTGAGCACTTTACTACGCTGAGGTTTCAAATCTGTCTCAAAATATCCGTGGATTTAAAATGGATGACATATCTCATTGGTTGAGTGCTTGGAGAAGTAACGCACATCCCCGCACACCTCAGTTTCTTTTATTGCAGGAAACTCATATCACAGACTCCACGACTGCAAATGACATATCACAACAATGGAAATATATATGGGGACATAATCATACTAGTCAGACATGTGCATTTTGGAGTATCGGATCGCATAAAAAGGAAGGGGTTGCTATTTTAATTAATCCCATTGTCGCCGACGACGTCACCCCTTGGCGTGAAGATAAATGGTCGACCCGCTTTATTGCTATTCAGTGGAAATATTTTTTGGTCATCAACATTTACGCCCTCTGGTGATGCGGCACTCCGAGAAACTTTTTTTTGTGGAATTTTCGAATTTATTACATGGCGTGCAATCACATATTATAATAACAGAAGACTTCAATTGTGTGGAGTCTCCTGTATTTAATAGACTAGGGGGCGACAGGTTGGATAAATCAGAGAGTACTATTCTATCTAACTTGATTAGTAAGTACAATTTACTAGATTCACGAACGTTCGGCACTTGGACTCTATACGACGAACACCTGACTGCTCTCGATCATTTTACATACTGAAGAGGAGTTCAGTCGAGCCGGATTGATCGCGTTTATAGATCGACATCCATCTCGTCGTGGTTTAGCGACATTACAGTGGGTAATACTCCTCATTATTCCGACCATGAACAGGTATTAGTGATACTACGTTATCCTACTGTATCACCACATACAACTCGCACGAGATGTAGACTGCTGGGGTACCCTTTCAATGGGTACAAGGTACCACATATAGCACAGCCCTTGATACACGATATCACATGTTTACTTGACAATTTAAGACGACAAAAAATAACATGGGATGGATAGCGGGTTGCCAAGATTTATTATTCCATGCAGCACGGAAAGCAGCTCACCGTCGGCGGCGGCGGGCTCGAACATTACAACGTCATATCACAGCGAATGCTAATAATCGTAAGCAGAGAATGACAGCAGTCCAATCACATCAAAAACCATCTAGTAAATCGTGGAAAGGTCCTACATAGATACATTCAAGATATTAGATGGTTATTTCGTAAAACAGCGTTATGGGAACGGGACCAAACGGTAACTAAAATCATATCTGGGCATGCACTTGTTTTTGATGCGAATATTTCCATCCCTGATCGTTTTGCCCGCACATGGAGTTTAATTATGAGGAAGAGACACACGTCGATCTCATCGGATACATTGACAGCAGAATTGGAGCAGTTTATGGTAATTCCACCAGAACGTCTGGTCTCTTCACAAAATAATTTATTTCTCATGGCGGCAATTGAAGGAGAGGAGGTGCTCAGGGCGATCAAGAATTTAGAACGTCGTAAAGCTTCAGGTCAAGATGGAATTAGTAATTGTTTTTATAAAGATTTCCAAGACATATTGGTGGAGCCTTTGACGGAATTGTATAACCGGATTTTATGTGGGGAGTCACCACCGCCATCTTTTCTCCGGGCGCTAGTGATTCCACTCCGTAAGAAAGACGACTTATCGGACGCGCTCGATTATCGTCCAATATCATTGCTGCAGTCGAGTTATAAAATTCTTGCAAAAATTTTAGCAACAAGACTTCAAACATTTCTGGGAACCCTGATTGGAGGGACACAACAAGGTTTTGTGCTAGGCCGGAAAATGGACAAAGCTGTAACGATAATGATGGCAACTCTCAAGAACAATGCATGTTTTCAGTTTGATACACTTGAGGATAAGGCAGGTATTTTATTTCTGGATTTTGCTAAGGCATACGATGCATTGGATCGAGATTACTTATTTGCTACCCTCACCTTATTTGGGTTTTCTCGGCGTTTTGTACAATTAATGATTAATCTCCACTGTGGAACGACTGCTGAATTTCTCGTAAATAAGGACAAATCAACTCCAGTGGACGTCATTTCCGGGATAAGACAAGGCTGTCCATTGGCGCCACTGCTTTTTATAATCGCAGTAGAACCACTTGCGCTAGCCATTTTGCAATCGCCCGTGATACAAGGGATCAACCCGACGACACTACCGGATGGCAGCTTCACAAATTCTCTGCGTTTGTCGACGACTCGACTATTTTTTGGGGGGAGGCCAGACAAACAGAGCCAGCGCTCGAACTGGTTCACAAATTTGGTAAGCTGTCAGGATTGAAAATCCAGACCAACAAAAGTAAATTCTTATTTCTCGATCCTCCAGTAACATTATCGGAATCGCATGGGATTACAACCATAGGGCCGGGTGCTACAGTACTTTATTTGGCCTATGAGGTTGGGCATGGCAATATGGTAGAGAAGAATTGGGCTTTGCGTATCAGGAGTATCAAGAGAAGGATGGCTACAGCGGCCAAATGCGGTATCTCGATAGTTGAGAAAGTCACATTGTTTAATTCTATTGTTGTGCCTGCAATTCTATTTACATCAAAGGTTTTCGATCCGCACACGGGCATAATGAAGTGGCTCATCAACATTCAAAAGAGTTTATCTGGACAAAGTTAACCAACGATGACATTATGGTGAGACATAAAATTTCTCCTACACTTATGTACACTCCGAAACAAGCGGGAGGTATTGGTTTTATAGCCTTACCGATTGCAATACGTGTACAGCGAATGAAGGACGCACTCCGGTGGCTGCTTGCCAGGCCGAATAACTACAAGGCAGCTTGGCTCGACTGGAAAGGTTCGTTACTGCATGAATCCAATGGCCAAGTATCACCTCGAGTTAGACGGCAAGAGCACCTGAAGGGTTATTAGGCTACCACTGCAAAAAAGAAGTCTTTACAAGAGGAATTAGGACAATCGTTTGGTCGACTCAAGATCAAGCATGTTTGTTGGATACTTTTATGCAATCACATTTGCCCCTGCTTATGCGACGACCAAATCCACTAGGCTCCAGTCCGTCCCGCGGAATGTTACCCGGACAAGTCCTTTCTATCACTGTTGATGTCACGAATATCCCTCATCACGGATTTCTGACGTCCCAAATGGTAGATTTCTGGGGTTCTTTTCAGTGGTCGGACAATTCTTGGATTCCGGATGAGCGTATGCAAACATTTTCACCGAGGAAATTCAACAGGATTCCGGAAGTACCTATTGCTACTTTGCGAATTCGACGGATTTCTAACATTGTGTAAACTTGGCAGGTGCCACAATCGGATCAACCTTCGCATACTTTCGATAAGTTAAAGCGGTGGCTTTGTGCCATTATTCTTGCGTCACTCCGAGATGATGTCGGCCAATTTATAGGGCAACCACCACCAATTACTTTATTTTACTGCCCCCCAATTCTTACCGAAGTTAAGTGGATGAAAATTAAAGCGAGACTGGTAGAGGGCACACACACTGAGACGGCTCACACAACGCGAATCCAGCAGCTAGAAGATGGAATTAATTGGAAGTTTTGCTCGTCCGCAGATCCAGCTGTTGTTGAGTGGATTTCGGTCAATAATAAATATATGGTTTGCAAGCCGCATCCCGAATTTCATGGCTTTCCATGGGCATTAGATGAAGGTTTACGTTCAATCTTGAAAGTACCAGCGTCTCTACGAAAGTACAGTAATCGAATGTATTTTCAAGCAATGGCCAACGATCTCTTGCCGGTTATAACTAAATGGGAACGAAAACATGGCCGGGATCAGTGGGAAGCACACTTCAGGACCAATCCCCGAAACAGATCTGGCAGCACAATCACATACTGTCAGATTATCAAGTGTGGGTTCTTTATCGTCGGACTACGTTACAGCTAAATACTTTCTGTGCTCAAAATACAGGTACTCACCCGTGTATACTCGACGAAGTTTTTAACAGCAAAAAGACCGACGTCGAGCATATCATGTGGAGCTGCACCCGGGCACAGATCGTTTGGAAACGACTAATCCAACAATGAACGGGAACAATAATTCCGACGGATGAGCTACACAAGTATCACTTTGCCATAGTGAAGCGGACAGCGCCTGCGGACGCTGAGTTTTTACACGAACATGTGCGAATTGAACATTCATTCGTACCAAGGCCTATTTCAACGAGTTTGGTGGAGGATCTGCAGTATAGCCCATGTGTGGATGTGGCAACTGCGGAACAGGACCTTCTTCGAAAGTCGGACAAAATCGCAATGGGATCACGTGGATTACATGTGGTCTCATTGTAAAAATCAGTTATTTCCTGTCACGGAATACGAGAGCAGAACTCCAAGTTACCGGAAAGATGGTATTCGGTTTCTTCTATGTCTTCAGTGCTTCTACAACATCCATCCAGCGCCACCGTCCAGTACAGTGTTCAGGCATCCAGCACCCCCACCTGACTCTACAAATAGTCACCCTGAGCCGAAGCTAAAAGCCAGAGTTCATAAGTTTATAGTAGCTAATAGTTAAGACTAAATAGACTACTTTTTATTATTATTATTTAGATTCAGATCAAAGACTGAGCAACCAACCAGAGAGCTTCATTACATAACTTTCAAAAGATGCTGACTAATTAACCAACCTAAAAAATAATGACGGTATCTACCAGCCAAATATATGTAAGTTAGTGGACGTTTGCATAATCACAGACTACATAAAGGGGAATAATAATGAGCCTTCAGTTTCCGCTAATGGGCCTTCACCTCCTGTATATTATTCAAATCATTAAACAACACTTAAGGAAGTCACGCGTGTCACAAGCTAAATCTTCCGGCCTAACTGTCACCGCTTCGTAAGCCGTCTACTCCCGCTTTTTCGGAACGGACAGACCATCCAGTACCCACGGGTGTTCTTTGCACTTTTTTAGCGACCAGCGCTTCTCGGGATCTTTCTCCAGCAGACCCAGCAGCAGTTCAACTAAACCACACCCCAAGCTATTGGTCTCAGCCTGGTTGTCAAAATCGATTGGGTCATTTATAATCCTCTTGAAGAGTAACACAACACCAGGGTCGTAAAACGTGATTGTGCCATATGCTGAGCGTAAATCGTAATGTCCAACACCCAAATTTTGTAAATTATATTCTGCTTGTCGATAAACCTAATACCGTAATGGACATGTCACAAATATCAAACTTGTTACAAGTAACATCCGTTTACTTGGATGATTTTTAAGTTCACTCAATAAAGTACGGGTTATCGTTTTAGAGAGGAGAACAATTATGACCGTGCATTTTGAAAACAAGCATTGAAAGAATGACAGCGCCAACAGTCAATGGTCGGCCCCAAATTAATGACAACCAGAATTGCAGAATTTGCCACGGTATTGACATCTTTGACGTTGCAAATGTATTCATCCAAAGTCAATCTCACCGTCTCTATCCATATCAGTAAGAAATTGCCCACCTAAGATTTGTACTTAAGGATGGTTTTGAACGAGTAAAATACACACGATATATCACCTGTTGATTGCGTTTGCTCCTTCGAAACAACAGAAAACGGTCGAGAAGGATGTCTTGAATCAGGTAACTGCTGATGTGGTAAAGCGATCGGAAAATATTGGGACTGAAGTGGACCACACATGGCCGTTGATTGGTGACGATAGAACACCCATCAACATATGACGGTTGATGGGTGGGAAAAGGTTGATCACGATTAAGAAGAAAAGGTGGCGGCCAACGGATATTCACGACGTGGAGAAATCAGCCAAGTATGGTCGTTAAGCCCAGTCCCAGACACTGGCGGAATGATGGAGATCACGATCACGATCGTTACTACAGTCACTAAGTGGAGTTCCGTGGATGTAATAAGAAAAGAGTGACTGTTGACATGACGTATCAAGGGCAGGTGACCAGCCGATCTCTGAATGGTATAGTGGTTGAAGTTGACCATGACACGAAGTTACGGCCTGATCAGCCTATCATGCCCGAGCAATGAAGATTAGATGAGGAATGAAGTCGGGCATGTGGAGTGACAGGTTGTGTGAGTGATGAGAACCTTTGGTTGGTCCGAAGATGACGTGGCACAGGCCTGATCAGGCCTGATCAGCCGAGATCAGGTGTTATATGGTTGTCCTGACGGGGTATAAAGATCGGAAGTGTGGTTTAGAAGATGAATTGAGTCGTGATGATGATGACCCAGAGCGTTCCCGAGGTGATCAAGGGCTGATCAGCCTGATCACCACCTGATCACTCGGTTGATCACTATGGCGATCGTGATCAGGGCTGATCAGCCTCTGATCAGCGTTCAGATGCAAGGGCAAGTAAGTTCTCGGTTTGGTTGGACTATATATGAAGTGGACAAGTGCTGAAGAGCAGGTCTCAAGTGGTTTCAAGGTCGTTTGTTGAAGATCAGGATGGGTTGAAGATCTTTTGAAGAGTCGGGTCGTGATCAGGGCAGAAGCGGTACAGATCAGCTTGAAGGTGCAGCCAGGATGGGCAAGAGGGTGTTACGCAACCGTGCGACGAAGTAAATAGGTTCGAAGTAAAGGTCAGGCATGAGTTGATGTATGGTACACAGGTATAGGACATTGCATATATAATAACAGGTTTAGATTTTCCCCCTAAAGCAAAGAGTCGCTCCGCCACGTGTGCGGTCATTGGGAGCACAGGGTTGATTAGTCCCCTCTTGCTCAACATATTCCCGGTTAAGACGCGCTTAGACGCATTTTGGCTTACCGGAAGGCCCCCGACGGGTTTGTTTTAGGTGATCGAACCTCACCCTCAACGCGCACGTGTTTGTAACACGTTAATAATATTGGTAAAGGTTTTGTGGAGATAACGTTTGTGGATTACTGTGGAAGATCGTGGATTGATCGCATTTTCTTGGTTTCGTTATATCTCTCTCTCATTGGCTGGCCTGATCAGACGAACTTTCCTGATCAGTGCCTAGATACTGAATAAGTGTCGACCCCAACCCGTTCTCCGGTGAAGATTTCCACCCGAGGACACCCCCCGTCTCGAGAAGGTCAAACCCTCCGACCTGATCAAGATCATCCTTTTCGTCACCGAGTCCACCTAAGTGAGTGTAACCACCCCCGATCGACGGGTACACAAGGTGAGATGAAGTTAAACATAGATCCTGACGAGCATGAAGACCGCCAGATGACCGGGAGGATCAGATCAGTCACCACAGTGGTGATTCATCTGATTCTGATGCTGATCAGGATCGACGGAGTACCCCCTCCGATAGTTGGTCGTCCGGGCCAGTGGGTATCCGGATTCCACCCAAGACTTCGGTCATGGATTTGGAAATCGGCTCCATCACAATGGTGCGCGTGCCCGGATCACTTGGTGACTCAGGATATCACCGTGATTCCTTTGATGATGAAAAAGATGTGAAAATCAAAGTGGAGGAAACTTTTTCGGGTGTATTTGAGGAAGGCGTATCGCCTCCGATGATGTCCATTTCTAAAGGAAGCGATGATCGACCTGGTTTGGTGGAGTGCCAGGTCGAGATTAAAGATGAAATAACTCCCCACATGGCCCCGATCGGGGCCGATCTGGGTTATAATAAAGTTGACTATAACCCAGGAAAGGATCGAGGTGTTAACCTTGATCCTATGCATAAGAAGAAAATGGAAAAAGACAGAAAAAACATGGGGGCGGATCATTGCGATCCACCTAAAAAATGTGTGAAACCTAAACCGAAGATCTTCGAAGAAGACGAAGAGAAGATCGAACCAGCCGAGAAGACCACTGTCCAAGATGTGGAACGACTGTTCTATCTTCGAGAGTTTCACAAGTTCCTGACTACCAACCAAGTGATGAAGATCATTAAGCCTAAGATCATCGGGAAGCTTGAAGGTCGAGCGACCCGGCCGGTGATCACAGGCAGTCAACTTGATCTGATCAGGAACCTCCTGGCGCAGATCGACGAGGTTGGCTTCACTACTGGTGCCTTCGACGCGAATTTGCTATTCGATCTGGATCAAGAGACGATCAGAGAAACTATGACCACCCTGTATGATCATCTTGCCTCGTTACTAGGGGCGAACCCAGTGGTTCAGTCGCCGATCGCGGATCCTTCGCACCGATCCCAGTTGGCTGAATATCCTATGGATATTGAGTCGATATATCAATCGTCATCACAATCTGGAGCGGACTCCACCGACTCCTCCGTTGGGATCACACGTATGACGTTGGGCCCGAAAGGGATCCAGCAGATCGACCCCAAGATCGAGTCGCAGAAC
>MIQA02006774.1:0-20987 GCA_001887855.2 Sclerospora graminicola | reverse complement strand
CCGTGTGGGTATGCATGCGCACATCAACAGCAGGAGACTTGATGTTCCAAAGCTTCTTTATAATGTCAGCTACGACAAAAGTGTGTGATTGTAGAAAAAGCTTCCTTCTACTTGTCCCCGCCAGTAACCGGTAAGTGTATACTGGGGGTGTATGCGTATGCGAAGTATACTGGTCTGTTAGTACCAGTATACCGAGGAGTGCTTAGGTCGAAAGTTGCCTGCGTTCTTTAGCGTAAATTGAAAAGTGTATTATGTAGTGTTAAAAAATCCTAACATAATTTTTTTAACTTGAAATCTGTATATAAAGGAAACCACTGTAATTTCGCCCAATGAATTTCGACTGTGTCTTTTCATCGCAAAGTACACCCAAATTCAACACTCCTTCCGAGATTACCGGGGCTCCACATCAACGTAAATCAATTCAGATTTCCAATTCGCATGCATATTCGTAGTCGCAAAACCATCATAAAGTTGTAGGCAACTTATCTCAAACCAATCTTCTTTCTCAATTCCGTAACTCTTGGCGCATGTAGGGTTTTGGTCAGCAAGTCAGCGATCATGTCTTCACTCGCGACGTGTTCCGGCTTGACCACTCCTTTTTTCGCAAAGTCTTTCAAAAACTTCAGTTTTACATCAACGTGTTTTGCGCTGGCAGCGCTCGCCTCACTCTGCATCTGCTTTATGGCAGCTTGATTATCGATTTTTAGGATAATTGGTGCTTTTGATTCCACCCCAATTTCCTCGAAAAGCTCTCGTAATCCAAGCGCTTCTCTTCCTCCCACCGCAGCAGCTACAAACTCGGCCTCTGCAGTTGACAAGGCTACCGTACCTTGCTTTTTACAGCTCCACCCAGCTATCACACCGTTCACGAAAATAACATTGGCACTGATGCTCTTGCGGTCTTCACGATCAGCGGCAAAGTCCGCATCGCTATAGCTCACAATTTCCAATGGCAATTTCATCAATTTCATACTTTCTTCCGACTTCAAACTCAGTTTTAGCCTCTGTGTGCCCTTTAAATATCTTGCGATGCGCTTCGCCACTTTGTAGTCCGCAAGAGTAGGCGCATGCGTGTGCCGTGTAGCACGGTGCACGGCAAAAGATATATCTGGTCTTGAGACTCGAGATATCCACAACAGGCTTCCTACTAAAGACTGGAAGTCTTTTATCGTAGGCAAATTTTCTTGAGGTTTCATCGGTAGCATTTCATTCAATTCATCATGCATTTCAATCTCCGAAATTGGTGTCTTCACTGCATTTGCCTCGCTCAAACCATGTTTCTTTAGCATATCTTCAATCGTTAACTCTTGATCCAACAGGTACTCGTGCTCGGAACTTCTTTCCACTCTCATTCCCAAAAATTTCGAAACATTTCCCAAGTCCTTAAGCTCTAAAATTTTCATGTTTTCAAAAAAATCATCCACTAGTGATGCGTTAGATCCTGTCACCAACAGGTCATCCACATACACGCCAACGAGAACCGTTCCAAAATTGTTTTTTCGTACAAAAACGCACGTGTCCGTCAGGCATTGAAGGAATTCCATTTCGAGAAGTGTTCGACGCAGCAATTCATACCACAAACGTCCTGCTTGTTTTAAACCGTATAGGTTTCGTTCAAGTTTGAGAACTAGCTCCTTCAAAGACGTAACACCAAACTCTTTTAATGTTTCCACCGATAACTCCATTCCTTGTGGTATCTTCAGGTGAATCTCACAGTCGTTTTCCACCTTAGCCTTAGGGTACGCACTAGGTACGTCCCCGTGTCTTGCCGGCACGTTCCATATGAGTGCCATTATCAGTATCACTTTCATATTACTGATTTCCATCACCGTCGAAAATGTGACGAAATAGTCTTCCCCAAAAACTTGTTTGTCGCCCCGCGCTACAAGTCTCGCCTTGTATCGTTCCACGGTTCCGTCGGCTTTACGCTTGGTTTTGTAAACCCATTTTGTCGGTAGTGGTCTTTTGTGTGCGTCTCTCTTGATAATCTTCCAAGTTCCCAGGTCTTCTAAAGCTGTAATTTCAGCTTTTTCCGCCAGACTCCACTTTTCTGCTTGACTGCCTTGGTGCGCTTCCTTGTAGTTGGTGGGGTCAGGCTCCGAATTTGTCTCTCCATCATTCGTAATAATCGTATCACATACCGCGAACGCAAATAGTAAATTTTCTTCATCTTTACTTCCCGTTTTTTGTTCTCCTTCTTCGAAACTTTGCTTCTTTGTGTACGACCTTGACTTCTTCGCCATTTGAGCCATAGCTTTGGATGTTTTCTTCACTTTACGGCCCGATTTTCTTGGTGCTGTCGCCGTATCAGTTTCGTTTCTTTGTTCACTCGTACCATCGTCACTCGCATCCGGGGAACGTTCCATAACTTGTTCACTTTGATTTTCCTCGCTTTCGTATTCAGGAGGTTCATCTGCACTCGCTCCTTCGAGCGCACGTATGATTTTTCTATTCGCTTCGTCCGAAAGCGTCTCGATATTGCTGACGTGACGTGTTGTAGTTACTACTCGATCTTTCATGAGAAGAACCTTGTAGCCCTTGGTTTCGTCATTTTTTCCCAAGATTAACGCTCTTTCAGCGCGTTTTCCAAGTGATTTTCTCTTGGCGTCACGCCAAACCATGCACGGCGAGCCAAAAACTACGATATCCGTCACGTTTGTCTTTTTCTTCGTTAAAACTTCAATCGGGGATGCACGTCTCGGGTTCGATCTTGTTGGACTTCTGTTCAAAATGTAGCTGGCGTATTCCGCCGCTTCAGACCAGTACATATGCGAAACACCCGATCCAAATATCATGCACCGGACCATATTAAATATAGTCCGGTTCATTCGTTCTGCTTTGCCATTGGAAGCTGGAGTTCCAGCTTCCGTAATTTGTCTTCTGACACCCGTTCTCTTGCAGAAGAGGTCTACATTGCGGTACTCACCGCCTCCATCAGTTCGCAAAACGTGAACGCGGCAATTGAACTCACGTTCAAACCAAATAACGAAATGTTCAAACATCTTTGCTGCCTGGTCTTTAGTTTTTGCAGCAAAGACACGTACGTAACTGGAGAAATGATCAATAAATACCACGAGATACCTATTTCCACGCCTATCTCTTGGCGTGATAGGCCCCTTCAAGTCACTGCATATAACGCCACCAATACGGTCTATTGGCGCGTTTCGACCCGAATCTTTTTGCGGTTGTTTTGTTCTTGTGGTCTTCCCTTCCGCACACGTGAGGCAATTTGCCCTGCGGTGATCTGTAAGTCTAATTCCAGATGCAGGTTCTTTCGCCAATCTTTCAATGGTATCATAGGCTAAATGACCTAGCCTCACGTGAAATTGGTGCAGGGTTCCTTCTTGGTAGTCGTCATCCAAATTTTGCGACACCACACTCATTACCATGTCTGAAAATACTTGTGCTGTGTCTGGTTCCTTTGCAGTGCGTAAATTTGCAGTGAAAACATATCCAGAACCATTCACTTCGAACATAATCTCGTTCTTGCACATGAGATACATGTTTTCTCCGTTGTCTGTCAATACGCATCCCTTCTTTCGGAGACATCCGAGTGAGATCAAATTCTTAGTAAGTTTTGGCGCAAAATACACCTCCGTGAGCGTTATAGTAGAAAAATCACTCTTTAGTGTCACACTTCCGACTTTTGTAACTTCCAATGTTCCTCCATCCGGAAGCGTCATATTTTCTCCTTCGACGCAGTTCCGTACGTTGTCCAATGCCTCTGCATTCGACACTAAATGTCTACTAGCGCCGCTGTCGACAATCCAGATTTCTTCGTTTGACATAATGTCGCATCTTGTTGCTTCATGGTTCGTATCATCGTTTAAAATGGTCGACAATACGAAACGTTTTTCATTGTTTCCATCATTTTGGCGTCTTCCATTTCGTTCGAAACGTTTATTTTGCGGTCTTTTTCCACTCTGTCGACAGTGTCTTTGTATATGACCTTCCATACCGCAGTTGAAACACGTTCGCTTTCGTTTTTGTTCTTCGACAGAGTTCACCGTATTTTTGCCGAATACTTTATTCTTGTGGGCGTCTTCATCGAGTTCTTGTGCCCAGGCGACAAGTTCTTGAGCGTGCATCATAAAATCTTGTCGTTTCGGATCATAGCGTATCATCAACGCTAATCTCAATTGTGGGGCTGCATGCTTCACAATATTCTCGACTATCATTTGCTCGTGCGAGCCGCTCTCTTTAGCCAAAAATACCAGATATAAAAAATGTTGCGTCCACGTTCTGTGCGGGTCTTTTTTAGCCGCAAACATCAGTGCTGCCTGGTGTCGTGTAATGTTGACCTTGAAAGCGTTTAACATCTGGTCCAGGACGAAATAAAGCTGTGGTGACATTTGCCACCATGTTGCTATATTCGCCTGGAAATAATTTGCCGCCACACCCTCCAGATGTTCGCCTAGCTTGTTTACTTTTAGTCGTTCAGTCCATGTAAATCCAGACGACAACTCGGCAATCTCCACAGCTTCTATGAAGAGATATGCCCACTGTTTGAAACCCGCTCCAAGTCCAGGGTACACTTCCACTCCCGAAAAATTTTGAATCATCAACCTTGGTATTTTCATGCCCCCAGGCGGGCCAAAATTTTGGGGAACGTAACATCCAGGTGGTACATTACCACCTGCAGCTCTTTGCGGCGCTACTCCAGCCGCCTGACCTTGGTGTACATTAGGTGCACCGGCACGTGCTGCACCACCTCTTTCTATTCCATCTTCGGCACTGAGGTCATTGATGGTCATTCGTTGTCCAAACGGCCCATAATTCTTAACCGTTTCCCTGAACACACTTCTTTCTTCTGCCATGGGCGAGTCCTTTTTCGATCCCGGCGATGTACTGGGGGCAGAAGGCGTCGAACGCTCGTCTTCCATTATCTCTACGCGTTCTTCAAGCTTTTTGACGTACTCCAATAGCGCTGCCACATTGGCCACCGGCGCTACTCCTTTGTCTTCCTCCATGTAGAGACAGAGAACGTAAGCTCCACGAAAACTGAACGAAAAAACGTGAGCTCCACGAAAAAGAAACCGAGAGCGTGAACTTCACGAAAAGAAAGCCGAGAACGTGAATTCCACGAAAAAGAAATCGAGAACGTGAATTCCACGAAAATGAACTTAAAAATTGAAACCACAATACTCCAAAATACGTGAATTCACAGCGTAGTTCTTCAACAATGAAGACTTAGTGAAAATTAACCCTTTCGAATGGGGACTTTTCAAATAATTCTTGGTGTTAACCAAAAATCAGGAAATTCAGACTTGTAGTTTTTGAAATGACCTTAGCCCCGTGAACCTTGGGCTCATAACCTTTTTTTCGGAGCGTAAGAATAAAGTGAAGAATGAATGGCTCGTGTTTTAACGCGTGCCAGACGCGTTTCGGCCCCCGCCGGGGCCTCGTCAGTGGCTTTACTAGTATCAATTTATAAGAAAGAAATACCCGAACGTCTAGCTATCTTTGCCCTATAACTTCATAGCAGCATCTTGAAGCTCCTAGACCGTTCCATATATCCTATCGTAGGTTGAATCTCTGGAGTGCAACTTGTCGTTTCGGACACTCCCCCTCAACGACATGACATGTAGCTCGCTTGAGCATACATCAATCCGTACTGTCCTTTATTACTTGAGGCTCGCCACCTGTGCTCCAGCGTCTGTGCTGCCTCGCTTGTCAGGTATATCCCGGCTGCCCTACATTGTGACTGCTTCGCACAGCATCACCTAAGTTTCATTTGGGCCTTGCCACCTGCGCAGGTCTCCCGGCTCCTCCATTATCCAGTACTATGTCCCATCTTGACATTTTACCCCGTCGTTGAGATTACCCGAATTTCTCCCTTCCTCTTGACCACTACTACCAGTCACCACTTCACTTGATTCCACCTCCATTTGCAGAATTTGGTCGTTCCTATCGTGTACGTAAATAGCGTCTGCGAGTCGCCGTGCACTCTTATGATCGTTTTACCACCGTCGACAGTTCCTTCGCGACGTCATGTACGACATAGCCCCCGGTGCACATCCCAGCGTACAGCGCAGTTACCAACCCAAACCGCTTGGGCTCATAACCTGTAGGAAAAGCTCACTTCTACTTGTACCCGCCAGTAACCGGTAAGTGTATACTGGGGGTGTATGCGTATGCGAGGTATACTGGTCTGTTAGTACCAGTATACCGAGGAGTGCTTAGGTCGAAAGTTGCCTGCGTTCTTTAGCGTAAATTGAAAAGTGTATTATGTAGTGTTAAAAAATCCTAACATAATTTTTTTAACTTGAAATCTGTATATAAAGGAAACCACTGTAATTTCGCCCAATGAATTTCGACTGTGTCTTTTCATCGCAAAGTACACCCAAATTCAACAGTCATTGCTTAGGAGACAACAATTGCCCAGATCCTAGAAGGAAAGATTCGACATGGAAAGAAACGCGCGTAGACATGCGTCCGTCAACTTGGAGCACCAACTGATGCCTGTTCGATTCCTTCTGCTCGATCATGAGGAGCTACTGCCACTGCAGCAGGTAATGGAGGCAGCGCTTCAAGAAAAGCTGGTCAAGGGACAAATAAAGTATTTCTTCATTTGTGTCTTGTTCCAACTCGTCAAATGCGACTTCATTCGCTAGGAATTAGATCCACTCGCTTGAAATCGTTTACCGATCTTCCGGATTACACAGTAGCTCTTCTGAGACACTGGCTTGCAAGTGTGCAGGGATAATAAAACATATTGAATTTGCTGGGCCGGCGTTTTTCGAGAGCGTAGCAATTGAAATGTCGACGTTATCGTGTGCAAGACTAATTATGTTCCAAATGTAGTGGGCCATACGATTCGTCTTTTTTTGTGCTGGTTTTGCGGCAGGTGCTTCTTTTCAAAAGTAATACTTTGACTAGTGCTGGTTTTGTAATTTTCTACCTAAATATCAACCTTTGGGCGTACGTGGTCCATCAGAAGTAGCGCTTTCAATAATGGGGTAATGTTTTGTATCAGACGGCCGACATTGCTGTGGGCGCCGATGTGTTAGCGCTCATCTGTAGCACTGAAGATTTCAATCTCACCAAGACTAGCACCAGGCCAAATTAGCTCTTGACTTTTTAATGTGCGTATTACTCACTTTGTACATACCTATTGGATTATCTGTTTGTTGTTTTTCCGACTGTTAAGTGGATGTAGTACGGGGTCGATGCAAACAAGCGGCAGAACCTGTGGACGTAATTATGATCGACCGGTAGTATTGCTATTGCAAAGAGACAGGATATGGGTATCTGGGTCCGGGCGACGGCGATCTCCCAAGAAACTTGTACGTCATGAGGCAGACTGGAATGTCGTTCATCACGTGAGCTCTGTCACAGGTCGTAGCTTCGGCAAATCCTGCCAAGAGTTTGCAATCATTTCTGTACACGGCAGGGTGCGTGGTACATCGTCAGTGGTACCAAGTGATGGCGGCGTCAGTATCTGGTCTCTTGCAACTCGTGAGTGGTGGAGCGGATGGAAGACTTCTCCTTTAAAATTGCGATAAACCGGAGACAGTACATTCAGTTATTGTAGATAAGAACCGTATGAACATCTCGTGGGCTCGGGTATCGCCCTTGGGTCGCTTTCTCGCTACATGTGGCGAAGATTGTAAGGTCAACGCTTCGATTTTCGACATCTGAGTTACTTGTGTCGTCGCGCGGTCACTCTAATACTGTCAATGCTTTAGCCTGGATTCATGACGAGCGGCAACCTACTTCCGTACGTGTATTTGCATCTGGAAGTGCTGTCAACAGTGACAAGTACGATATTGAGATAAGCAGGAAGAAAAAGAACAACAGTTTGGATGCTGAAGTGCTGTCAACAGTGACAAGTACGATACTGAGATAAGCAGGAAGAAAAAGAACAACAGTTTGGATGCTTGAGGGATTGAATTCTAATGACATCTTACCTTCGACATAGCGTAATAATTGAATTGCAAACGTAGCTCACCTTGCGTCTTTGAGCATAGTGAAGTGGCATAGTTTGCTAATGGAACATGATCGTGGACAGTCGACCGGCGTTGATTCGTAACGGAGGCTCGGTCATCACCAATCGAATTTGACCCCACCTCATGAATATGTGCTCGTCTATGAGAGCTTAAGTCTGCCTGAACGTCACCAACACAGCGATCGGGAGAACGCACCTAGAGCTTCTTGATGGGCTCCAAAATTACCGAATCTGCTGCCTTAAGAGCTTGCCTAAGTGATAACGCAGTCGCTGTTCGAAAAGGTGCTGCACTTGAATTGGAATCCCATTCACAATCAGCTACATCCACCGTAACTTTCACGTAAGCGATCCGATTAGACGCCAAGACGCCACGACTCAGTCCAGCTGTAATCCCTCTTCTATCGCAAGAGCAAAGGGATTAGGCATGTTTTTTTGCACCCTGGTTTCTCCAGGGTGCAAAAAACATGTTGGACATCATTGCTGGATTGATCGCCGTGGGGACGGTCATGTTGTTGAGGATCTTCAGGCATTGTTCGTTGGTAGCATGGGGGCGGGAGGCGACCATGACTGATATTGGAAAGACAGAAGTGCTTTATGGCGCGAAAATTCGAGCTCGAAGGTAATTAAGTTTTGGAGTTTTTAATATCTATTTGAAGGGGGTATGCAATACAAAAAATATCTATACTTTTTACACCAGACAGTAGTGACTTTTGAAGAATGCTGCAAAATACTCGTGCATTCCAGTATGGTGTTTTATCCGACAATACTAATCAGCCGATCAGACCAACGATAGTGCAAACTCGTGTCATATCCGACAGCACTAAGATGGAGGAGCAAGCTCTGGAGCTCGCCCTTTGATATTCAGGTAATCCAGTCCAGAGGACTGAATTGGAATGTGAATATTTACGAGCCTATTTCGGATGAGTGGGGCTATATAACAATTACAATATTTGTGTGGCATATTTCGTCACTCAACCACCACCACGGTTTTTATCGATAGCAAGTCCTGTATTCTAGGCGTTGGTTTTCTTTATGTAATCTTTATGGTGTTGCGCTATCATTCTTGCTACTTCAAATAAGGTAATAATCATGCAATGTTTACAAGTAGTGAAGATTTTTCGCAATGCATCGTACTAAAAAGCAAACCTCAAGACGAACAAAAAATCTTCTGCAAAATAGATCGTTTCTGCAAAGCAATTGCCATTGTTCAAAAGGGATTGCTGCGCCACAAGCGTATAATTGGCCTGGATGAGAAAATGGACCTTTATATTTACTTCTTGACATATTTTATTGAATAATTATTTTTTACGAGTAGGTTTTCCTTTTGTATAGACATTAATTAGACCATGCGTGCTTTTCCCGTATTTTTGTTGTACTGGTAAGTATTTAATATCGATTGCGCAGCTACGACGGATTTAACAGTATCGTACTGTAGGGTTGTGTAAGACTGCAAAAAAATCACAAGATGCTGGCAGGGCCAAATCAACCGTAGTAGCCTGGGCAAGTCATCATTAGCCAATCAGGTGGCCAAGATGAAGACGTTAGATATTTTAAGCGGGCAACCATATTTGGCTTAAGATATACAAGGATGACCAGGAGGATGATATAAAAGGTACATACGTGTCACCATGTTCTGTGTAGGGTACACAAACAGTTCATATTGGATTGTAGGGGTGGATCAGTATACGTTTTTACTTCTAAGACACAAGTCGCTATTGGTTCGCAGCAGAGGGTTAACAATGTCCCCTCCAGTTGTTATTAGTTTGCCTGGGGTAGGTCACAAGAGACCCACCGGAAGTCTCCTGGCCAGGAGTCATTGAAATTCGTACGCTCACTCAGTCGCCCGTGTTTGGAACACGGTATAATAGAATTGGAAGGGAAAGTGAAGTTTTGGCTGACTTTGGAAGACTGTGGAGTCTTATGTGGAGTTCACGTTCGCACATAAGATTGGAGTAACCCCCTTATTGTATTTGGTTGTGCTGTCTATTGAGTAATCTCGGTCCAGCAGATGCGGTATACTGAAACCAAGTATAACCCCAGTCCGCTCCCTGGTGAAGATTTCCGCCCAGGAACAACCCTAGTCCGAACTATTGCCCGCTGCGCTAACCGAGCACTTTGACCTTTCGCTCATGTCAACCGAGAGAGCGTAACCGCCAAAACGGACGGGTACACAAGGTGAGACGTCAAAGAGTCTGTCTATCAGAACGAAGGTGATGGTAGTGACCGGTCGGGTCAGTCCAATGCTGACCCGGATCATGACGGAGTGCCCCTTCGTCAGTCAGTCTGCCCCCCCCCCTGGGAGTGTTCGAACCTCGGAAAGAAATTCCGGGATCGACTACACCACAGTAAATAGAAGAAACGGGTGACATACATGCTGTTGGGTTCATGATAAGCAAACGCCATTACTCGTGCTCAAGATTACGCGGCCAAAACCAGACTGAGAACAACCGAATGCAACATGGCCTTGAAACGGCCTTATGCAAGTCGATAGAGCGGCTGCAGGAGGAGCACGGCGTGGAAATATATGGGAATAGATGTGGCTGGTTGGACTCCAAGTTATCAGTGATCTGGCTGGACTACCACTTAAAGCACCGCCAGCATCCCGATCATCCGGTCGTGCTGCTTTGGGACATTTTCTCGAGAAGCTTGTCGGCCGACGTGGTATCTCATGTCAAATCGATTAAAGTGTGCCTAGTTGAGGTGCGAGGCGGGCACACCAGCGTGTGCCAACGGACAGATGTGACCTGGAATCGACCGTTGAAGCAACAAATGATTCACTTCTGGGTAAAGCTACTTGCTGAGCAGCTTGTGGATGGCGATGAGAAGTCTGGCGACGATTAAAGCGGCGGTTCGGTGAGCTTTGTCGTCTTGGAGTGACATGGTTTCGGTATATCTCTCTCTACCCCCGCGCAATGAGCTTTGGCAACTTTCTGACACCAAATATTGTTTCCGTGTCTCTAGTTCTGAAAAATGCTCAAGCAAGCATGTGTGCTCTTAGCGAAAGAACCTTTGGCATATGCTCAATCATTGTATATGAAAGTAGTACGGTATCTCACCCCCATAGATGGCATTTCCATATCTGGACCACTTCTTGGCTCGTGGCTGCACTACTTAAGGAGGTGTGACTGTTACTCAAAACGGATTGGTAGAAAAGGGGATTCTAGAGAAAGAACAACGAATTTCAAAATTTATGACTGAAGACCTTTCCGAAGATGCTTGCGTCTACCTTGACGGCGATCAACGGATGATACCTCTCAATCATCTCCACATTCTCGCCTCGTTATCTTCAGCGTCTCTAGAGGAGCTGGCAAACGCCGCATCCTCCGAGTTGATGGATAGCCCTACACTCAATGAAAAAGTCGTGGAACAGAAGACTCAAAACGACCAGGTGGAATTTGCCGCCATGTGTGCGATTGTGGCTGCGTGTGCACGTGAGGGAGGTGCTCAGACGCTTGCAGAGCAGCGGTATGAGCTGACATAAGGGGTTAGGTACAATCTTTAATTTTATATGGCGATATCTATAGACGGCAGCTTTATGCTCTGGGGGTACAGGATGAAGCCCTGCAGACAAAGCTATTACCAATACTAGCAGCGGTAGTACCGCGCGTGGAGCGTGTGCTGGAAACTACGAGTAAGAAAGTGCACACACGGCTGCTGGTTCTTCTTTCCTCACAAACTTGATACGTGCTGGTAGATTTTGACTTTGCTCATGTCGTCGACGTCTTCTGGAGACTCGACTATGTATTGCGTTCGAGTGGTACGGGAAGTGTCAACGAACCAGTTTATTTTGTGCAGCTGCAATACCAATCGCCTCAGGTTAAAGCCTCGCAGCTTCAGACACTAACATTTACGTGCTCGGTGGAAAAATTACGGGAGCTTGTCTACCGTATCCAGGAAGCTGTGAATGAAATCGACAAGCTTGTAGAAGGCCATCCGTCGGAGCTCGTACAATAAAAATATAAAATTTAAAGAGCGGGAGGTGTGACCCCCTTCAACTTATATACTATTATTATTGTTATTGTGATTGTTCCCACTCACGACAATGTGCCCCTTTTCAAGCAACTGAATGTCTTTTTCCAGCTGCGTGAGTTCCTTCTCGTACGTTTCTTTTCGTCGAACTTTGCCCAAAGTATCAAAGACGACATTATGGCACAATTGCTGGTACTTGGCATTCACATGATCCCACTTGGCCTTGAGAGCATCCACTAGTGCCAAGCGTTCCGTTTCGTCCATGGGTTCCACGTGGTTTCCATGTTCGTCCTTGATCTCCTGACTCTGTCGTACAAATTCTTCAATCATTGCGTTCTCTCGCTCAATCTCGTGCTTGACTTGGTTCAAATACCGTGGTACTTGGCCATAATCTTCCTTGTTCCTATACCGAGGAGGTTCATTTTTCACGTGCGCTCGCTTGCCAGGCTTGGCAACGATCGCTTCCACGGCATTTGCCGTGACAAAGTTCTTGGCCGATTTGAGTCCCATGATTGGCTTGTCATGTTGCTTTACCACCGAGGGTCGTGTTGGTCCAGAATAAGTGAATTTGCTGGTTGCTAAAAAGTACCGTTAGTGACAGAAAACAACGTTCGAGTAACGTTACTGTAGTTTCTTGCACTCACGTTTCTTGGCGATTCCCGCCACGGCGGCACTTCGTTCGCCTTTGCGAATAAATGATTGGGGATCCGGTTTCATACCAAGACGACCAAAGTCACGAGCACTGGCCTGTTTCACCATTTTTGTCGGCGCGGCCCCGAGATTCGCTCCCTCGAGTTTTGTCGTCCCGTGTACTCCAAAGGTCGTGCCAGTTGGCTGCACTTGAGGATGAAACTGGGAACGATAGCGTGCTGGATTCACAGCGTCGACTCGGACCTTCGGGATCAAGTTGTAGATACACTCTTCGCGCTGCATTGACGTCATTGTGCTCCGTGTGTCCTAAACTCGCAACTTCTAAATGGAGTTAGGTATTTGAAATCGTTTCAACTCAGTGCACTCGAAAAAATAAAATTCGATTGATGGTATATTTTTACACGCGCTATCCTCGTTAGTTTCTACACTTTCTCATTAACTACTTGCTCCTTCTCCCTCCTTACATGCAAGCGTTGGGCTTCTCAACTGGTTTTTCGACGCGGTCAGTTTTTTTGTCACGAACGGTAAAGTCCGTACCGTTCAAGCCATAACCCGAGTTTTCGTCAACTGGAAGCTTGTCAACGACTGCGACGGTAGGAGGAGCATCAGCTTCCAGCACGACTGGAGCTGGCGTCACTGGCTTTTGACTCATCTCCTTCTCGTGGCTCAACGTCTGCGTCCTATTGTCAACTTTGGGGATTGGGATCGCCCCGGTGGTACTATTCTTCGAACTGTTCTTTACGCCCTGAATCGGCGCCAAACCGAGTTGCTGGACAAACACACCATTATCCCAAAGCTGTTGAAAGAGATCAGGGCAAAAGGTGCCGGCTTTCGGTCCTCGCAGCGCTAGATCCGATTGACTCGTGCATTCGCCGTCACTCTCCCCGGGGGGTTTAATCCACACAAACCGACTGACACAAGCCAACCCCGTTTGACTCGTTGGGAGCGCACCCATGCCAGCCCACTTGGCATTGCACCATTCCGTGCTCCCAGGCGGGACAAAGTTCCGAGACGTATCAATGATACACTTGTACGGGTGGCCACTGGCTTGCACAAAGCGTTCACACGTTGCCATCATTTCAGCTGTCGAGCGATAATTCGACACGTTGAGGGCAATGCCTTTGCATTTCCGCTGCGTATCCAGGGACATGACAATCGCCGCGACGGCTGCTGCTTGCTCCAATGTCGAGAGCGTCCAGTAACCAACGTCCAAGTAGATTTCAGCGTTGGGATTCGACGACAAAATGGCGATCGCAACCTTGAGGTTCTCGGCGTACCCTTTCGTGTGGCCACACGCTCCTGCTGCGAGTAACCCAATGGCATCGGGTTCTAGAATGTACACAACGTTCCGAGTGCTTGCGGCGTCTGCCAGTTGCTGCACAAAGACACGATACGCGGCGGCATTACCATTCGAACCACTTGTCGAGTACCCATGGGCACAGTCTTTCTCGGGCAAACCATAGATGACAATGGGTGAAGGAGTGGTGGACACATTGTTGCTGCATTGTGGAAGGACAATGGTCTGGGCTAAAGCGGCAACGTCTGGAACACGATCCGTGTACCATTGGGCCACTTGTTGCTGAGCAACGAGTTCGAGCTTGTCTTTAAGAGCTGGATAAGCAACGATCGCTGAAGCGTAAGAAGGCAACAGAGTGGATTGACAAGCACTCGACGATCCAGTCGCTCGAGCAATCGACAACGAGATACTAAGCGCTGGAACGAGCAACACGACATAGCGTTTGAAAACTCGCATTGCGAGGTGGGGGGGGGGGTCTTGAAGAGTTGGTGGGTTGGTTTTTAAGACGGAACAAATTGCAATGTGACTGGGAAAACAGCGGTGTAGCATTGTCCTTGTCTCCCTCCTCCTTGTCTTCCTCTTCGCTCTCTTTCGCAGTTGATTCCTCACGACCAAAGGAGGTATAGATAGCTTGGAGGTCAATGCCCCCCCTGGGGTCTTACGAAAAAAAATCTAAATATGGAACCGAACAAAAACTCTCTCTTTAGACAATCGTTTCGTCACTTGACGAACGGAATCGAGGAGACACGCGCTGCGTCGATTCGTCTGTTTTCTTTTCCTCGCTCGACGTCGCCTTTTCTGCATTCAATTGCTCATTTTCCTCATTCTGTGGCTCCATTGTCAGTGTATTCGTCGTGTCTTCCGTAATCCGTGCGTACTTTTGGCCTCGTTTTCGTCCTTTGGAAGCACTGGCCGTGTCATTCTGTCGTCGCCATCGTCGAAAGCAGAAACCCAAGAAACAAACGACAACAAGGAGACTCGCAAGGCTGATGATCGAAACCAGTGGTACGTTAGACGAGGAACGGAGTGCACTGGGAACTCGTGGGGATCGAGAAGGTTCTGTCCAAAGCTCGTCCAAGGATTCGAGAGCGTCAATGTGTCGTGTCGGAATCGATTTCAAGATACTGACGTCTTCAATGTGAGAGCAGATAAGAGACGAGGTTTCCGTCGTGTTGTTTGGAAGGGACAATGTGCCAAAGGTTGAACACGTGCCACATCGAGGCAGAGGAAGCATTTGCCATGGCTGGAAAGGGAACAAATGGGAGGATTCCACGACGTGAAAAGCTACAGAGAAAAAGAAATTCTATACGTGAGGGTCATCTTTATCATCCTAAAGGCAAGAGTACGTACCAATACGAACGAGATGGCAACTGAAATTATCTCGTACCATGAGAAACACGACTTGAGGTTTTTTGTTTACGTCCCTTTTATCTAAATATGGAATTCGCACGCTTGCGTTCATTAATGCCTCCATACCTGAACCTTCCGGCGCAGCATCAAGGTCCACTCGTATCACATCACTCGCATGTGTTCCATTAAGAAAGAACGATCCAATCAACTCGACACTGGCCCTTCGAAAGCCACGATTCGCGATCGAAAGTGTCACAATCAAAACTCCGCGATGGTCTGAATCACGCTCGAGACGATGAACAACCAACGAATACACGGGTCCAGCCATGCGAGAGAGATAGAGATTCGAGTAATAGAGTTCGGCAGCGAGGTGCGGGACTTGGTCTCGTTCTGGCCAAAAGCCCAGACTTGTAGGTACATTAAATGCCGGTCCAACTTCGGGCGACATGGCCACGATCCCGTGCTTTTCCCACATCCAATCGCTTGTTTCGCCATTTACCGTATACAAATGACTTTGTTTCCACGACTGGCCATAGGTGAATCCATTGAAACGGGCTAGTTCCTGAGCTAATGCGATAAAGATGGCATTTGATGGCTTTACTGGCTCCCCCATGGCTTGACACGCAAACGGGAGATTGAAAACCTTGCCATAAGAATGATAATTGAAGGCGACGCTGAAATTCGACGTTGGACGTTCGACAAGAGCCCGCACAGCTTGGGTTTCCGGCTCAGAGAATGCAAAGGGACCGTTATAATCGTCTCCACAGGGTTTATTGCTACTACCGTTCAAATCACGAGCAAAACAGACGGGATAGTTGCGATTGAGATCCACGCCGGCATCGACAAGACTCTGAGGACAAGTAGGCGCCGCGCTCTTGCGCTGGCCCATTTGGTTGTGCTCCCACACACGTAACTTTTCATTCTGAGCATAGCCATCGGGATTTACAATTAAGAAAAACCACAATTGACGCGACGAGAGCAACGCTAACGCGGCCAAGTCGCCATTCTCGTATTCTAACGTTAATAGATCGATCGTGTAGACCAAATTCTGGATCAAAGAACGAGAGCAATACGAGGTGAGAGGGTGTGTGTGTTTTTATCTAAATACGGCATGTTGAAAAAAATAGAATTTTTTTTTTACCATCATGGAAAGAGGCTGGAGATACCAAGAGCAGAGGAATTAATGTGAGGATTTAGAAAGAAAGAGAAAAAGCATTTGGAGCGAGAAAATTTACGTACCTCACGAGCATGATGAAGGCCAGTGAATAAAGCTTGGGGGATTTTGACGTCAGCAGGAACGTGACAAGCACCGAGACAAAGGGCACGTAAGGGCCGCTTTTCAACAGAGTGGCCAAGTTCTTCGACTTTGGTAATGAGAGGAAAGGCCGCCGTGGTTTCATTGATAAACGCTTCGACTTCAGTCACGGATAAGGAGCCTCGGATCGAGCCAAGACGTGGAGAAAACGCTAGAGATAGGTAAACCATTATGGGATAGAGAGATGGTAAACCATAATGGGGATAGAGAGAGTTTAAGTGAGGGGATTAAAAGTGAAAGAGATTGTCACGTACGTTTTTTCGCTCGACAATTGATGGCACTGGAATAGCGTGGAGCACAAAATGGATCCGATGCATTGGCCGTATCCAATCTGATGCGTTCGAGAGCCCACTTGGAGCTCGCACGAGCTCCACTTATACGGATAGAAATGGCATTTCTATCCTTGCGTTGTTTCGCCTTTATTTGGATAAATTCTTCCCATAGCAGCGTTTCATCCACATACCACCGCATCCATTGATTGTCCCAGATAAAATCCATCTCGTGAAATGCATCGGCTAATTGCTGAAAAAAAGAAACGTAAGGACAAGAATAGTATTTTTTAATCGCTTTTGGATCGATCCATTTTTTCTAATACTCTACATACCGCAATACATGGTACCTGAGCCACCAGCGACGTATTCTGCGATGAGCGTATCCAGATCTCGTTTTTTGCTGCATCTGCAGGTGCGGAGCCCATCGTCATGGTCAGGTTATTCAGACCGGGGAGTTGGACTTGGAACGCAGCTTGTCCATGCTGCAATATAGAGAAACGTATCCATCGTATTCAATACAAACTATATTCCAAAAATCTGTTACAATACCCACCTGTGGCAATTTTGTTCGCACTGAAAGTCGGTACAACGATTGGTTTCCATTTACAGTTGCAGTTAGTGACATTTTAGAGAAAGTCTCTGCTTGGAACTCTATAATGCCATTGGCGATAGAAATAGCGGAAGCGTTGCTAGTTGACCACGTTACTTGCTGTTGCTGTAAAGTTGATGGATCGTTGATTGTTGAGGCATTAACATTCCAGACGCGCGTGTACTCGCACAGTCGGGAACGGTGGATTTGAACGGTCATGGTACAAAATAAATGACAACGGGCGCGTGTAATTGGCTAAAATACTATCAAGTATAGAAGCGTTCTGAAATATCATATGGTCCCGACTTCTGTGTTTTAGGATGCGGACAAAATTAGCTTTTGCTTACTTGGCGTCCAAAATCTATTCTTAATCTGAATCATATGTAGAGTTACTGAACTCAATCATATGCGGATTGGTCAAAAGTCGTCCTAACCCATCCATCGATCTCAGGCCCTTATACCGGTAATTGATTATCAATAATCAATTCGCATCGCCGCCCCAAGAGTCAGGATGGCGTCTGATACGACGTTACCCTTTCCCAACACTTCCTCGAATGCGCAATTAGAAATGAACATGGATTTAGAAACGAGTCAACAAGAGCTCGAGCTCCGTTCCCGAGTGCACGCGGTTTCTATGCGAAGACGACCGTCGGACGACACTGACGGAACCGAGAGTATGCGTTCAAGTCTCGTCTCGCACCACTCGTTTGCATCCGTCCAGTCCGCGCCAGGGACCGAGTGGTTACGCAGTCGAAATCCCGCAAGTGCAAGTGCAAGTACAAGCTTCCGTCTCGCAAAAGAACCACTTTTTCGGGACCGCTTTCATGAAAACCGGTGCAGTTTACCGACGTTGGAAAGTTATACCGGTGAGGAATCGGACAGTAGCCCGAGTAACCCAAAAGTATGGAAAAAGAAACCCGACAAAAAGTCGCTTCCAATCGGTAGCAGCAGTAGCAATAAGAGTCGGCAGAACGACAATTACTTTGCCCCGTCGTCGCCCGTCGCGTCAACACATACGTCAGCTCGGTCGCGATCAAAAAGCGGCGTCTCGGAACGCAAAGGCGCCGTCTTGACAGAAGTAGGCGAAACGCCACATATTGGGTTAGACGTGTTTCAAAAAGATCCCATGCGCGTGCATCGCAAAAAAGGATTGAAATTAACCCGCGGCGACGCGTTTCAAGACGATGACGAAGACGATGAACGGATCGAGCCAGGGAACCACGTGACGAGTCCCTTGGATCTCATGCATTTGTATATGACGGGCGCGCCGCATGTCTCGATTGAAGAGGCGCAAAAGTACACGTTTGCCATTATCTTGAAACACACGGACCAGGTGTTTCAATTATTGAAAAAACGCTTTCCCTCGCGCTCGGCCGCGTCGATTCGACGTGATTTACCGCATCAAGTGAGTTTATTACAGCAAAAATGTGTTCGCCGGTTGATTCAAGCGGGGTTAGGTGTGATTCTATTGGATGATGGACTATATCACACAACAGGGGGTCGTGGCGGGCCACCCATTGGGACCAAACCGACCCGTAGTAAACCCGAGTCGGCACGGAATATCTGTCTCTTAATTGATCCAAAAAAGAACCCGGATTTACTGTTACATGAATTTAAACGCGAGTTGGACGAACTGTCGATCAAACGGGGTGAAGCATTGGCCCGATTGGCCGAAGAATCGCTCGATTCACTGAAAGAAATGTGTTTTTCCCCGGCCCTCGAGCTTCAATTGACGCATAATATCATTAAAAATGCCTTTAAAGATTACGATAAAGAAGAGTGGGTCATTGACGTCAACAAGGAGCTCACGGTCTCGGACATTCTTGTCGAGTGTTTTCCACTCCACGATCGCGCGTTCAATCGTCAATTCTTTGACGAGTATCGAAACGCACGTTCGAGTTGAATCTCGGAAAGCTGCAGCAGGAAATAGCGATCGATGGGCCGTGGAAGAATTGCGACTGCATTTTGGCGAACGCGTCGCGTTTCTCTTTGCATTTATGCACATTTACACGAAACATTTGCTCCCCTTGACGCTCTCGTGTCTCTTTTATTACGTCTGTTTTCGCTTCACGTCGGCGCCCTTGTGGAAGCAATACATGCAAGGATTGGCCGTGATTGGCGTCTTTGTCGTGTGTTTCTGGGGTCCGTCGTTCCTTGTCTGTTGGGCCCGGGAAACGCGCTTGTTGGTGGAGAAATGGAACTTGACCAAGTATAAAAACACCGTCTACGAACGAAACGATGACAATCCAGGCTTCAAGTATCTCTGGGTCAAGAATCAATTGACGCACGAGATGGAAAAGATCCCCCAACAGCGCAAAAACCACTGGATTCAGCTCACCATGCTCGTCTTTGTGCTCTTGTGTGCGTTGATTCAATGTCTCTGTCTCGTCCCGTTTATTCAATGGTATGTCTATGCCAAGAACGCACCCACGTGTGACGCCTGCAATGGTCATGACAATGACAATGAAGCATCGTATCCTTGTATGTGGTTTATCACGTGTTTCAATGCCCCGACGTCAGCGTTAGGGACTGATCGATGGGTTTACATTTTGATTCAAGGCATTTTCCTCGGGTTACTCATTGATATCATTTTCTTTGAACTGTTTAATTACATGTCGGAGAAATTTGTCCAGTGGGAGAATTATGCGCGGAAATCCGAGCATGAAAATCGGCTCATTCATCGTCGGTTTGTCTTTGTCTGGACGAATTGGTTCTTTTGGTTTCTCTTTCTCTCGTTTGTCTACATGCCGTTTGGAGATACGATTTTAAAACTCTTTCATAAGCTCGGATTTGGTGCCTTGGCGCCGTATGAATGGAATCCGACGCTCTTGACGCTCGATACGCTCTTTGTCACGCCGCTCGTGGTCACGCAGTTTCTCAACATGTTGCTGGAAACGATCGCGCCCTATTTACTCCGGAAACTCCGTGGCCGACCCTCGATTGGCTGTCGTCAAGCGTCGCCATTTACCTGGTGTCTACGCCACATTCGACGCTGGTTTCGCATTGCCAAACACCCTCGACAATCGCTGCTTCAAGCGACACGAGCCTCGGACCTGAATCTACCTGACACGAGCGTGTATTTGACGCCATCCCGTCTCGCCCACGTTGTACAGACCCAGACGGGCTTTATTGTCCCCGTCTTGACCGTCTCGGACGATTCCAACCAGTACTCGGCGTATGAGATTCTCGCGGAAGCCAAGCTACCGATTTTTGATCCAGTGCTCGATTACTTGGACGCGTGCATTCAATTCTCGTACGTCATGATGTTTACTGTCGTGTGGCCATTGCTACCGTTTCCTGCGTTTTTTAACAACATTCTCGAAGTTCGTGGTGATGCATTTCGTCTCCTCTTTGCGAATCGACGGCCCATGCCACGTCGGGATACGTCGATTGGCGAATGGGCCACGGTGCTTGCGTATGCGAATATCATTGGCGTCACGGTCGTCTCGGCGTTTGTCGTAGTGTACCATTACGGCTACTTTCGCACGGAATGTAACTTTACCTTTAGTCAAGGGTTTGTCATTCCTTTTGGGACGATTGCCGCGAATGCGACGGCCGATCCACGTGCTTGTGTGAATGAAAGTGGCTCGCCCCGA